>JAHIAM010016836.1:0-12786 GCA_021605205.1 Aegilops longissima
CTTGCCAAGGACAAGCCGCATCCTAGAAAATACCGAAGACATGTGTTCAATGAAAGCATGAAAACCGTGATGCCAAAGAGGCTCACCGGATGAGTTGCAAGTGGAATTAGAAGGTCGGGGCATATTACGGAAACCATCACGGTAATGGTAGCGGAAAAGGCGTGTACGGTAGAAGAGATTATTGTTTACCCGGTCCACTTTGTGGGACTTGGAGTATTGGAAAGATTTGGATCTGCGACATAATCTTGATGTGATGCACATCGAGAAAAATATATGTATGACATTATCGGCACACTTCTTAACATTGAAGGCAAGGCGAAAGATACCTTAAAATCTAGGATTGATTTGACACACGGGTATCGAGAAAAGGATTTGCAGGTGCAAGATGAAGGTAAACCACGGGATATGGCACCGTGTGTATGTCTTGGACAAGGTAAAAAAAAGATTCTGCGAGGTCCTATCACGTGTGAGATTCCCATGGATTTGCTTCCAACCACGAAAGGAGAGTCGGTCGAGATGGAAACAAGGTACAAGGGTTTGAAAACTCATGAGTGCCCGTCCTACTTCAAAGAGTTTTACTGTTATCCTTAGAGGATTGGGCATACGACTTATCTGAGCGTTCGAGTTGGGACAATTCTTGGGGAACTCTGCGGTAGAAATATCGGGATAGATGCTTTGGAGCATCTTAAGACAAGATACCAACTATCCTTCGACCTTGAGAAGATATATCCTCCGGCCTTCTTTGATGTGATGGTGCATTTGGCTGTTCATCTACGATTAGGCACTCTTAGAGGTCGATGCAGTTGGCTGGATGTACCCTATTGAAAGGGCTAGGCACTTTCAAGGGCTATGTTAGGAATAGAGCTAGACCGAGGGTTCCTTGCGAGGCCTACATTGCTCTGAAGCGTTGACATTCTGCTCAAAATACATTGAACAGTTGATCACTTAGCAAAGAGGTGGGTGAAGACAATCCGGGCTCAATGTTTCGATTATTACATTAGGAGTTCTAGGAAAAGTCGACAAGAGGACAAACCTAAAGATTTGGACAAAATGGTTTGGTATTGGTTGAATAATTGTCTGAGATACTACCTTATATCAAGTAAGTGATCTTGCAGCTTATACATCGTAATCTACTAAACTTGCGCACATTCTTATATATTTAGATGTTTGGGCGATCACTATGTTGTGCAGCATCTACAAGAGGAATTCTTAAAATCCAAGAAACATTGACAAACTGGTTATGGCAGGATTTGTGAAATGGTTCAAGAACCATTAAGCTTTTGAAGTGCCTTTGTGGTTTTTTAATATATTGAGTACATGGTGATCAACTTGTTATTTTCTAACCATAGGTTAAGAAGATGTGGGAGGATGGCGAGGCGATTGATGATGCCTTTACTCACTAGCAATGGGTCTTGATACTCGGGTAAGACATTATGAATCTTGCGTTGTTGGAGATGTGCGCTACAACACCCTTACGCGACGGCGGGAAGACACAAAGCAGTGCCCTCATGAGCACGGATCGTATGACAAAGAACAACTGAAATGTATGCTAACATAACGCATTGTTCGATTCGATATATCTCGATTTCAAGGATCATCGGTGTGTGGTTACATTGTCTTTGTCGTTGGTATAACCTGTTTTCGGGATCATAAAACCGAGCTGATGATTATTTCAAATCCATCAATGTCAAGGCAGCGTGCCGACCAGCGAGCCTTTTATTTTGGCAAATCAAGCAACACGGATATTTTTCTTGGAAGACACATTTGCGTAGCGATGGTGGAAGTATTGCAAAGGTTTGGCGGAGAATTCGTTTAATGAAGTTGCACAACAAGATGATGCTTACGCTCCGATGTACAAGATAACACGATGTTCCTAATATCTTTGAGAACCATCCGTCAATGGCCTGGCGAAAAAGATTGCTGTTGTCTTGTGGACATACAAGAGTTGATCAGAAGAAGCCAGCGTTGGGGCGTTGAGACGAAGAACAAGATGACACCGTGGGAATTCGATTCGGTGATACACATGGCGAAGATGTTGGGATGCTCTTTGTGGATGATGATTACATTGCTTTGTCGTATTTGCCCGAGAAGACATTTTTATCTACTATGTGAAATTGTGTTTGCTATGACAATTGAAACGATGAACATGTTGTTTAGTATTTTCTTGTGAGAACATCACTTGTTATGTATGCTGATTTGTGTTTGGTGATTGTATGACAACTAAAACATGATGACATTGTTGTTTAGTTGTACTCATATTTTTGTGAAACTTGAATTTGTGACATAGTTTGCTTTGGACTGCAATTTGCTCGGCGTCTTGAATGAGAACAAAGCTGACCGCGGGGCCTCTACTATTTATTTATTTATAAGAGCAAAGGGATACCCTGATTTCCGTTAATAGAAATCATTAGATGTTCACAACACTAAGCCGACCTACTATATAGGTTTCATTCATTACTAGTTTCACCAAAGTGCTCATGTATTACCCAGAATAATCACGAGTGCTACATACCCAAATAAAGAGACAATCATCCTGAGCACATCGATTTTGCCCATTATCTTCACAAGCTCTTTCATCTCCTCAATCTTTGTCAAGGCCGTTCGTTGTTTCCGGCCATGATCGGAAGGCGCATCTTTAACCTTCGCTGCATCTTCCTCTTGGCGTTCCTTGATTACTTGTCCAACAACCCAACCTGCTGGTATTGGGATTCCTCGGCTAACCAAATAATCAGCTGTTGCATTCCCCCCATACAACTTCCGAAATACAAATCACCACGAATCTTCCCTTTTACGCACGAATCAAATTGGAAGGTCATCAACAAACTATTAAAAAATCAACAACTGAAGCAGCGAACAACACTTAAACATATTATTACCCATGATTCGGGCATTTGTAGCAGACTTCGGCCGGGGTTGCGGATTGTGGTTGAGATCGACGGATGACTCTGCATGATTTGCAGCGGTGGCACCACACCAGCGGCGGGGTTGAGATGAGCAATCGGCTGCGGTCGGCGTCTTGGCGGGGTGTGATGAGACCCAGCGATGAATGCGGGTGGCGACTTGGCATATTCCGGTTGTTCTGCTTGAAGCGGTGAATGACAGCCTAGCGGAACATGTTGTTGCGGCGAGCCGATGCTAAGCGAG
This sequence comes from Aegilops longissima, assembly GCA_021605205.1. Lineage (NCBI taxonomy): Eukaryota > Viridiplantae > Streptophyta > Magnoliopsida > Poales > Poaceae > Aegilops > Aegilops longissima. Next base: position 3,145 of record JAHIAM010016836.1, read on the forward strand.
TAAAGTAGAGAGGAGAAGCGAGCGTTGGATATGTCGGTTTCATTACTTGCAGTAGCATAGCACCATATATAGTCATAGTCTAGGTTTGGATTGAACCAGCTACGAACCGTCTTTCTTTTTCTAAAACTTGCAGCGTCTCTTTCTTGGTACACTAGCTTGTTCATGCGCCTTCCCAAGTCTTTGATTTTCTTTCCCTTTTTTGCGAGGAAGGAAGGAGGACAAAATTGAAATTCCTCGGACTCGAACCCAAGACCTCTCGGTTGAAAACCAAGGGTGCTAGTCACTTATGTGGCGAACATTCCTGTGAGGAGGGCGGGCGCATTTTTCTCGCAATTTTCTTCCTATATATAAAAAAGTATGCTTTGGTATCGCTTAGTCAAAAAACTATTGTGCCAACCTTGACCGTTGATTGACATTCAACGTCCATCGCGTTTCTTGATCTCTTCTTGCTCGAGCCGCCAAGCCAAACCAGCCCGGCCGGAGACCGCTCTCCGCCTCCACGGTTGGTGTGATCTTCCCGGCTCCTATTCGTTTCCCGTCGAGGCCTCACCATTCCTCCGCCTTGTTACTTGCTTGGCCTCGCCCTCGGTATTGTCAACATGGTCAACAACAGGAGGCGAATAAGGAGATGTTGTACATGGTGAGGATGACGATGGGACAACAGTATGGATAATTTTGTTTTTAGACGGAGAAAGGTATCAAATGGGTTGTCGGGACCGTGGCCCGTCTATCCCAAACTTTTATTTCATATGTTTAGCACATGACCAGCCGTTTGTTTTTTCCTTTAAAAATGGCTAGCCAGCTATTTTGTTTTTTGAGAATAACCAACATAGGCCTACTTGCTATTCTCTGGGGGAAATCTTTCAACGAGGAGGATGCATTTTGCCCAGAAAATGGGCTATAAGTAATAAGAAATGGGCTATAAGTAATAATAAATGGGCTATAAGTAATAAGAAATGGGCTATAAGTAATAATAAATGGGTTGTAAAATGAAAAAAATACAGCAAGCAGGCAATTAGTTCCCAAATCTTGTTTTTATTTGATTTTGATATTTTAAATTTCCTGCGGGTAAAATTTCATTGAATTTAAATTAAGGTATATTTAGATTTAAAATTAATTTGAATCTGGCTAGAAATTTGGGTTGTATGCTCTTTGGGAAAGATTTGGAGGTGACTTGTGGGTCTACTAGGTTGGCGTGTACTTTGACTTTGTCAACTTAGTCCTAAGCGATTAATTTAGTCCTAGCGATTCTAGCAGGTGACCGTTGGATGTTAATCCACGGCCGTCTTCTTCTTCAATTCGATCTTCTTGCTCCGGCCGCCCAAACCAGCTCGGGTGGGACTGCCTGCTCCGCCTCCGTGGCGGTGTCTGCCCTGCCCCGCCCACCCTACTTCATTCTTGGCCGGGCCATTCCTCTACTCACCCACCCTCCTATTATTTTCCGCGGCGGCAGGGACGATAAACCCTCGTACTCCCCGGCGTGGCAACCATTCAGTCTTCCCGGCTCCGTGTGTTCCTTCCTAGGCCTGCCGTCGTCCACCGCCATGGTGCTCTCGGTGGACCTGGTCAACATAGGTCAGCGAGCGACATCCATCGTCGTGGACTGTCAGCAAAATAATGATTCCTCCACGGCAATTGGGACCCCGGAAGGGCCTCGTATTTAGCTAAAAAATGTTCCCCGGCCGACATATGGGACCCACGCTATATCTTCGCGCAGGAAGTGCCTCCTTATTACGCACAAAAAATGAATACCCACCTGGATGGGACCCACCATAGTGGGAGGATGACTTATGGGCCAACTAAGTTGGCGGGGCGGAGGGCTTTGTCAACTTAGTCAATATAAACGATTCTAGCTCCGGTGACTATCGATGTCCATCCAGCCATAGTGCTTCTTCAACCTCTGGTCTTCTTGCTCCGGCCGCCCAAACCAGCGCCCGGTCGTGCGCGTTCTCCGCCTCTTGGCGGTTGTGATCTGCGGAGCCTCACGCCCCTACTACTCCCGCTGGCCCGGGTATCCCTCTACTCACCCACACTGTTATTCTGCGGCGGCAACCTCACGCGCGCCGAACCGATGAACCCTCGTACTCCTCCGCGGCTACCACTGCGTCTTCCCGGCTCCGCGTCGTCCCCTTCCTAGGCCTCGCCGTCGTCCGGACCACACTGGTGCTCTGGCGTGGCGTGGTCGCGTGGTCATGACCGACTTCCATCGGAAATCATGCGTGGAGGCTGATAGTTGGGTCGGCGGCCGCGAAGTGCCTCCTTATTACGGCAAAATAATTATTCCTCCACACGGCAGGGACCCACCGGACGGCCACCTTATTTAATGAAAAAATGTTTCCCCACTTGCTGGGACCTACCGAATGGGCCGCGTATTCAGCAACGTTCCCAGCAGTCGGCCGGACCCACGGAAGTGCCTCCTTATTACGCACAAAAAAATAAATACTCCTCTTGCTAGCTGGGACCCACCATAATGGGAGGCTGACTTGTGGGCCTACTAAGTTGGTGGGGCCGGGGGCCTTTGTCAACTTTAGTCAATATGAGCGATTCTAGCTCCGTGACCGTCGATGTCCATCCAGCGGGTAGTGCTTCTTCAACCTCCGGTCTTCTTGCTCCGGCCGCCCAAGCAGGCGCCGGTCGTGCCTGCTCCTGCCTCCCGTGGCGGCTATGCTGCGAGGCCTCCTGCCCCTACTATTCCCACCGCTGGCGAGCCTGCGGCGGGCAACCTCCACTCTGGTGAACAAATGAACCCTCGTACTCCTCTCCGCGGGCTTCCTGGCGTCTTCCCTCCCGTCGTCCCTTCCTAGGCCTCGCCGTCGTCCAGCTGGTGCCTCGGGCGGCGTGGTCGCGTGGTCGAAGGCGACTTCCATGGCGTGGGTGTCGTGGAGAGGGCTTGGGTCCCGATCGCGGAAGGAAGTGCCTCCTTATTGGAAAAATAATGATTCCTCCACGGCATTGGGACCCACGGACGACCCGTATTTCGAAAAAAGCGTTTCCCCTGCTGGGACCCACCATCGTCTTTACGCAAGGAAGTGCGTCCGGGCAAAAAAAACAAAATGATTAAGCCCGACCTGGGACCCACGGTGAAACCTGCCGCAAGGAAGTGCGCTGGGCAAAAGGCGGTCGCCCTCCTTGCTGGGACCCACCACTACATCTTTCCGCAAGGAATGCGTCCGGGAAAAAAGCGATTAGCGCGCTTCTGGGACCCGGCTACATCTTGTGAGCGGAAGTGCACGATAGTCGAGGACCCACTGGTGAGCGTACATACCGTTGTCATTCGGTGGACGATATGCGTACATCTTGGTCGTTGTAGGCGTGCCGTGTCATACTAAGAAGCGCCGTAGCATGTACGTCGTCTTGGCGAGGTGCAAGAAAAAATACGGTCATGCTCATACGGGCAGGGGTCTCGGCCTCTTTCCGCGCACGTACATGGCTGGATCGGACAGAGAAAAGCGTCGTTCGTGTTCATAGAGCCAACGGCTTGGTGAAGCGGAATGCGTGGGTCGTGTTCTTGGGAAACTTGGGCCGGGCAAGCGATGGAAGCGGCTGGCGTCCGCTGGGGAAGCGGACCTCCGTTAGGAGCAGGGTCTGTTGATCGGGAGGTGCGGCGTCATAAAGCGGAGAAGCGGACCTCCTGATCGAAGCGGGGTCCTGTTGATGGGAGGTGTGGCGTACCGCCAAAGCGAAAAGCGGACCTCCTACGGTCGGCGGGTCTGTTGATCGGGAGGGTGTGGCGTGTCCAAAAGCAGACCAGCGGACTTGTGTTGGAGCTCTGGTCAAGCAGGGGTCCTGTTCGCCGGGAGGGTGTGGCGTGCCAAAGCAGGACTCCACGGGATCTTTTCATCTCCACCGTCGACCTCCTCCGGCCTCCACAGGGTCTGTTCATCCGGCCTCCACCGCTACTCCCGCTCTTGTTCAACCACCCCTCCACAGGCACCCCTCCACCGTCTATTGTTCATCCAGCCCTCCACACCACGGGGTCCTGTTCAACCACCCCTCCATGGCCACCCCTCCACCGTCTATTGTTCATCCAGCCCTCCACCACGAGGTCTGTTCCTCGGAGGCACCGCCACCGCTCCTTGTATCAACCCCCCCATAGCTGTTGTTCATCAATCGATCGGCAAGTTAGCGCGATGGCGAAGAATCGCTCCATCGGGTTTAGTTAATAGCCATCGATCGATCCCTCGAGTTCGATAGCGTAACTGCGGTGCAATCACTCGGGTTGATTAAGGCGCCACGCCTCGCTCGGGCTTAATTAGAGCCAACGCCTCGCACACACCGTGTACTGCGATAAAGCAGCACGCTCGGCCCCGACCACCCCACCGCAACTCCCGAAATTTTCCTCCCCCTCGCTTGTACCTCGGTTTTTTCCGTCATGGGCGGCCCAAAAAATATCATGCAGCTGCGTCTCCGGCCCGGCGAAAAGCCCATTTCTGTCATGATTTTTTGTCATAAGTAAGGAGCCCACAACATCTATGATGATCGGGTTTTGTCACAATTATCATCATAGATGTGTCATATGTATGAAGAAAAAAAATTCGTTGCCCAAAATGTCACGGATGTGTCTTTTTTAGTGGGAGGTGGTTTGGGTGGGCCATGGTGGTCAGGTGGCTGAGTACTATTGAGCCGCTGAAGCCCCTCACGCTTGTCTCGGTTTGCGGAAAACACGTCCGGACCGTCCTGCGGACGATACATACCCGTGTTTGATGGCTTCCACGATCCGAGCGATCGGCGTATGTGGGCGGTTCAAGGGTGTGGTTGGAATGCCTGGACAACTCGGTAGCGACTAACCCGTCACGGTGCGTCCGTTTGGGGGTAGAAACGGCGAATAAGCGGCAACCCCAAACGGACAAATGTCGGATTTAAGTCCATTCGAACCATTCTGGCCCAAACTTGCGCGAGTTTGGGGTGAAAGCAGTTTATCGCGGATGGGCTGGGCCGCCGCCCTTGTCCTCCCTTGGCCCGCTGCCGGGACACTAGTGTTGAGGCACTCACTTGTGTTCTACCGTGCATATGACATCAACGCATAAAACCAGGCTCGGATGCCCTTTGTTGGGGGCGGGTAATTTCAAAAAATTCCTCGCACGCAAGATTATGGTGATGGCATAGCGAGAGGGAGAGTGTATGTCCCGTACCCTCGTGGAACCGTGGCGAGCGTTATAACAAGCGGTTGATGTGGTGCGTGCGTCTTCACGATCCGACCGATCCAAGTCGACGTCTGGCACCTCCGAGTTCACCGTTCAGCTCGATGGCGATCCCGGCTCCGATCCGCAAGCGTTGGGGATGAGTTTCTCGACCGCGGCGGCGTGGTGGCGATGATGATCTCCACCGGGCGGGGCCGCCTAAGCTCGCTGACGATATGACGAAGTGGAATATGGTGGAGGGCACCGCCCGCGGCTAAGGCGATCCGTAGATCAACTTGTGTGCAGGGTGCCCCCCTGCCCCGTATATAAAGGAGCAAGGGGTGCGGCGGCGCTAGGAGGCGGCGCGGAGATGGGACTCCCCCTTTTCCTGTTGGATTAGGACTTGGGGGGAGGAAGAGGCGCGCCCCCTCTTCTTGTCCTATTGGACTAGGGGGGCGCGCCGCCCTAGACCCTCCTCTTCTCCTTATGGCTCACTAAGGCCCTGACCCCCGGGAGGTCCGGTAACCGGTGTTGAAAATCGATTTCACGGAACTATTCCGAATCAAACATAGGCTTCAATATATCAATCTTTATGTCTCGACCATTTGAGACTCCTCGTCATGTCCGTGATCACATCCGGGACTCGAACAAACTTCGGTACATCAAAACTTATAAACTCATAATAACGTCATCGTAGCGTTAAGCGTGCGGACCCTCGGGTTCGAGAACTATGTAGACATGACCTAGAACTATTCTCGGTCAATAACCAATAAGCGGAACCTGGATGCCCATATTGGTTCCTACATATTCTTGAAGATCTTTATCGGTCAAACCCATAACGACATCGTTGTTCCTTTGTCATCGGTATGTTACTTGCCCAAGATTGATCGTCGGTATCCAATACCTAGTTCAATCTCGTTACGGCAAGTCTCTTTACTCGTTCGTAATACATCATCTCACAACTAACTTATTAGTTGCAATGCTTGCAAGGCTTATGTGATGTGTATTACCGGAAGGGAAGATACCTCTCAGGCAATCGGATGACAAAACCTAATCTCGAAATCGTCAACCCAACATGTACCTTTGGAGACACCTGTAGTACTCCTTTATAATCACCCGATTACGTTGTGGCGTTTGGTAGTACCAAAGTGTTCCTCCGGTGGCAGGGTTGCATAATCTCATAATTACGGGAACATGTATAAGTCATGAAGAAAGCAATAGCAACATACTAAAGGATCAAGTGCTAGGCTAGCGGAATGGGTCATGTCAATCAGATCATTCTCCTAATGATGTGATCCCGTTAATCAAATGACAACTCATGTCTATGGTTGGAAACATAACCATCTTGATTAACGAGCTAGTCAAGTAGAGGCATACTAGTGACACTCTGTTTGTCTATGTATTACACATGTATTATGTTTCGGTTAATACATTTCTAGCATGAATAATAAACATTTATCATGATATAAGGAAATAAATAATAACTTTATTATTGCCTCTAGGGCATATTTCCTTGAGTCTCCCACTTGCACTAGAGTCAATAATCTAGTTCACATCGCCATGTGATTTAACATCAATAGTTCACATCTATATGTGGTTAACACCCATAGTTCACATCGACATGTGACCAACACCCAAAGGGTTTACTAAGTCGTAATCTAGTTCACATCGCTATGTGATTAACACCCAAAGAGTACTAAGGTGTGATCATGTTTTGCTTATGAGATAATTTTAGTCAGCGAATTTCACATTGAGCCGTAAGTATTTACAAATTTCTATATCTACAATGCTCTTGCGGAGCTACTCTAGCTAATTGCTCCACTTTTAATATGTATCCGATTGAGACTCGAGTCATCTAGATTAGTGTTAAAACTTGCATCGGCGTAACCCTTCGGCGAACCTTTTTCACTTCCATAATCGAAAACATATCCTTATTCTACTAAGGATAATTTTGACCCTTGTCCATTGATCTACTCCTAGATCACTATTGCACTCCTTGCCAAGCTTAGTGGTAGGGTATGCAATAGATCAGTACCAACATGACATACTTTATAGAACCTATGGCTGATGCATGGGAATGACTTTCATTCTCTTTCTATCTTCTCGTGGTCGGGTTTTGAGTCTTACTCAATCTCACACCTTGTAACCAGGCAAGAACTCTTTCTTTGACTTTTCCATTTGAACTACTTCAAAGTCTTGTCAAGGTATGTATTCATGGAAAAACTTATCAAGCGTCTTGATCTATCTCTATAGATCTTGATGCTCAATATATAACAACTTCACGAGGTCTTTCTTTGAAAAACTCCTTTCAAACACTCCTTTATGCTTTTAGAATAATTCTACATTATTTCCAATCAACAATATGTCATTCATATACTTATCGGAAAATTGTAGTGCTCCCACTCACTTTCTTGCAAATCTGAGCTTCTCCAAAGTCTATAAAACCATATGCTTTGATCACACTATCAAGCGTTTATTCAACTCGAGATGCTTGCACGGTCCATAGATGGATCATTGAAGCTTGCACATTTTGTTAGCTCCTTTAGGATTGATAAAACCTTCGGTTGCATCATATACAACTCTTCTTTAATAAATCCATTAAAGAATGTAGTTTTGACATCCATTTGCAGATTTCATAAAATGTGGCAATTGCTAACATGATTCGGATAGACTTAAGCATCGCTACGAGTTGAGAAAATCTCATTGTAGTCAACACCTCGAACTTGTCGAAAACCTTTTGTGACAAGTTGAGCTTTGAATAGTAACACTACTATCGGTGTCCGTCTTCCTCTTGAAGATCCATTTATTTAACATGACTTGCGATCATCGAGCAAGTCAACCAAATCCACACTTTGTTCTTATATATGGATCCTATCTCAGATTTTATGGCTTCAAGCCATTTCGCGGAATCTGGGCTCATCATCGCTTCCTCATAGTTATGGGTTCATCATGGTCTAGTAACATGACTTCTAGAATAGGATTACCGTACCACTTTGAGTGCGGATCTTATTCTGGAAGACCTCTGGTCGGTAGCAACTTGATCTGAAGTTTCATGATCATCATCATTAACTTCCTCACTAATTGGTGTAGGAATCCTTTGGGCTGACTTCGTGATGAACTACTTTCCAATAAGGGAGAAGGTACAATTACCTCATCAAGTTCTACTTTCCTCCCTCACTTCTTTTGAGAGAAACTTCCTCTCTAGAAAGGATCCATCTTAGCACGAAAACTTGCCTTCGGATCTGTGATAGAAGGTGTACCCAATAGTTACCTTTGGGTATTCTATGAAGGCACTTCTCCGATTTGGGTTCGAGCTTATCGGTGAAAACTTTTCACATAAGCATCACAACTCAAACTTTAAGACGACAGCTTAGGTTTCTTGTTAAACCATAGTTCATGATTATCGTCTCAAGGATTTAGATGGTGCCCTATTAAGCGTGAATGCAGCTGTCTCTAATGCATAACTCCAAAAGCGATATTGGTAAATCGGTAAGAGACATCATTGATCGCACCATATCAAAATAAAATCTGATTCTGACGTTCGGACACACCATAACGTTGTGGTGTTTGGTGGCGTGAGCTGTGAAACTATTCCACATTGTTTCAATTGAAGACCAAACTTCGTAACTCAAATATTCATCTCCATGATCAGATCGCGAAACTTCATTTTCTTGTTACGATGATTTTCCACTTCACTCTGAAATTCTTTGAACCTTTCAACTATTTCAGACTTATGTTTCATCAAGTAGATATACCCATATCTGCTCAAATCATCTGTGAAGGTCGAAAATAACGATGCATGCCATGAGCTTTAACACTCATGGATTGCATACATCGGTATGTATTATTTCGATAAGTCGTGCTTCGTTCCATTGTTCGGAAGCGGAGTTTTAGTCATCTTGCCCAAGCGGCACGGTTCACAAGCATCAAATGATTCATAACCAAGTGATTTGAAAATCCATCTTTATGGAGTTTCTTCATCGCTTTACACGATATGACCCCAAGCGGTTGCCACAAATAAATTGCACTATCATTATTAACTTTACATCTTTTGGTTTCAATATTATGAATATGTGTATCACGATCGAGATCCAACAAACCATTTTCATTGGGTGTATGACCATAGAAGGTTTTATTCATGTAAGCAGAACAATAATTATTCTCTAACTTACATGAATAACCGTATTGCAATAAACATGATCAAATCATATCCATGCTCAGCATAAGCGCAAATAACATTTATTTAGGTTCAACACTAATCCCGATAGTATAGGGAGTGTGCGATGATGATCATATCAATCTTGGAACTACTTCAACACTCATCGTCACTTCCCCTTCAACTAGTCTCTGTTTATACGTAACTCCTGTTTGAGTTACTAATCTTAACAACCGAACAAGTATCAAATACTGGGGCTACTATAAACACTAGTAAAGCCACATCAATAACTGTATATCAAAATACCCTTGTTCACTTTGCCATCCTTCTTATCCACCAAATATTTGGGGTATTTCCGTTTCGATG
>JAHIAM010016838.1:0-12875 GCA_021605205.1 Aegilops longissima
GTTTGGGTGTGGAGATGTAGGTGCAAATGTCTCCATGCGGCGGTCGCGTGGCTTGACTCGAGTATGAGTCAATGTGGGCGTCGTCTTCATGTTGTTGAAGGGTTGCGCTCATCGCCCGTGGTCGAAGGGATGGCCCTTGCTCGCCGTCTTGTCACCGTCTTGGTGTTGGAGGCCCATATGATGTGGCACCTCATAGCTCGTCTCCTTGACCGAAGGGAGTTTCCCATGCTCGGCCATCTTCCTTGAGGGATTCGAAGATGGAAGTGTCGCCCTCGCTATAATGGTGGTCGCCTTGGACTTGATGAAGTCGATGTAGGCGTACCGTGCGTGGAAGTGGCGAAGATGCCGTCGTCAAAAGCGAAGATGCCTTGAGAACACTTGGCGAAGATGCGAAGTGGTAGATGTGGCCGTGAGCGCCGTCTTGGTGGTGGCGTCTCGCGGTCTTCTCTTGTGCTTATGAAGCTTCGACTTGGCGTGTTGGGACTTGTGCATTTGCGCTTGTGGAGCATCTTCATGATGATGGTGTCGTTGTCGTGTTTGAGCTCGTAGAAGATGTCGTTAAATCGTCGCCGTGCACATGATGCTTGGTGACTTGCCCTTCATGACGATGTGGATCACAAGCGTGATGGTGGTCGCCATGTAGATGTGGGCGAGGGCGATTTGCACTTGCATCGCTGGCGATCCGAAGACTTGTGGCGAGCGTCGCCGTCTTGAAGATGACGAAGGGAAGAAGACTTGATCAAGGCGAATCTCCTCCATCCTTGCATCTTGCTCCTCTTTATGTCGCGGCAAGCTTCTTGTCGAAGTAGTCCCTTCTCCTTGCTTGAATGATGAATGTCGATGGAGATGTTCTCGATCGCTCTCGCAATCTTGATTGTGTGCCTTGCACTTATCGTTGTAGATCGAAGAGGCGTTTTGGTGATGTAGTTGTTCACGCCGTCGTTGTTGTCGAAGACCGGAGATGAAATGCCTTGCCTATCCATCACAAGACTCGAGCAAATATGAGTGGGAGAAAGAGAAGAACTTATACCAATGTACCTTGACCGATGTTGAAAATGAATCAAGTTCACTCAAATGCAGACAGTGAAATAGCACTATTGGTACCAATCCTTGTCGGTTCTCACACCTACACAAGTAAAGCTTATGGAGGAGCTCGGTGAGGATAGTGGCACAAAATTTAATGCAAAATGTTAGCAAGAGTCAATAATGTTGAAAGAGATTCACAAATTATGAAGTGAAACAAATGGACCAATAGCAAAGAATGGCTGCGGAAACACACACGGATAGATAAATGGGTGTCGTGCAACCAAGGAATGAGCACAAAATGTGGAATCCTGAAGCTCGTGTTGCACAACTCAAGAGAGGCAGCTATACCGATTGCTCAATAGGCGGATCGACACTTGTGCACAACCTATAAGATGCAAAATGGATAAACTTCTATCCCAAGTATGCTATGTATGTATGGTTCGGTGTTTCTCTCAAGATGATCCAAGATGGTCGGATATGATAATTTTATATGCAATGTGGTATGATGCTATGGCACTTTTACAAGCTTCTTTGCTCTTTCTCTTTGCTTAAAAGCTTTATTTCTCTTTTTTTATGGCCCTTTTTGCACAATGCAAAAAGATAGCTATTGTTATTCAGGGAGCAATATTGTGACACAATGGATGATATGATGATACCAAGATGATATGGTATGTATGCAATGGATGGTGTAGATCCTAATGTGCACAAGTAACGTTAAAGCCAATACTCAAATGGCTAGTCTCGATGGCAAAAGCATAAAATGGGCTAGGGGTTATCAATGCAATTTCAGGGAATATACAATGGTTAAATGAGGTTACCGGTCCTGCGATGATGAGTGGCGGTGTTCTTGATGTAGATACCAAGATGATGGAACTTCCCTAAGTGGCGAAACACCCTTAGGAAGCGGAAAAACCCGGAACTCAAAATCTCAAATGACAAATGTCAAATGGTGGTAAGCGGGAATCCGGTGGTGGTTTGCACTTGGCAATGCGGAAGTGGAATGATGGGCTATACGCGTGTCGGAGTTGAAGTTGCCGTTAAGTAGCGAAACACCTTAGGAGACACAAGCCACAACTCGAAAAAGCTCAATCAACTATTGGGTTAAGTTGGGTTGTCGGAAGTGTATGGTGGGCAAGGTTATGTGGAAGTGGTGGTGGTGGTTGATGAAGAAGCAATCGTCCCTAAGTAGCGAAACACCTTGGAGACTCTAATCACTACTCAAGCAACCACTAATGCTTGGGGAACAAAATTGGTTGGGTTGCGGAAGTGGTGGTGGTTATCACGGAGGATGTGGCGGAAGCCCTAGGCAAAAGATGCCAAAGTTCACAAAATTTGATGGAGTCAAATGGTGATGGTAGTATTTTTTATGGGAAGGGGATGTCAATAGCTTAAAGCGGCTAAAACGTCAAAATGGACTCGGATGAATTAGTTATGGCGAAGCGGTTGAAAACGGAAAATTTGAAACAGCTAGGGAGTGGTATTTGGGAAATGATAATGCCCTAAATGGTGATAATGGCTTGGAACAAGGGAGCCCCGCTCGTGTCGATTTTCCTAAAATCTGGCTCTGGGAGGCGGTAGTGCCGCTTGGAAGGCGGTAGTACCGCTTGGAGGTGCTGGCGGTAGTACCGCGGGGCGATAATCCCCTGTGTCGGATTTAGAAATCCGGATGAGAAGCGCGATTTTGGGAAAATGGATGATTTGAGGTCAAAATTGGAGAATTTCGTGGATGGAAAGTGGGGAAACTTGGGGAATGCTAGATCCACTTGAAACCAAGCAAATCCACGGATCAAAATCAACAAAACATCATCAAAACTAACAAATCACAAAAAAAATTGGGGCTATTTTGGTGGGGATTTTCGGTTTAGGGCGAAATCAACAAAATCAAGCTAGAAAAAAGGGGTAGGGGCTCCAAAAGCGTGATCAACCTAAGCTCCGATCCATAGATGATGTCGGGGAACCCTCGTGGGCCGATCTTTCACGTTGGAGGCGGATCCTACGGTGAATCACGAAGAACCGCGGAAGAACAAGAGGAAAACACGGGAAAGCGAGAGAATTCACTCAGCAGGCAAAGTCAATCACACAAGTGCTAGCTCGATGAAACAAAGGGAGATACATGATTCAAGGTCAACAAGGGCGATACAAGCGGTAGCCGTTCTTCTCCGTGAGGAGGTCTTGATGGGGTCCACCCTAGAAGGGTCTTGAATCCGGGGGATCTTCTAAAGAAGGTCACAGGCTCAGGAGAAGTAACCAAGTGGGGAACAAACTCTCACACAAAAACTAAACCTAACTAACCCTCGAAAAGGATGAGAGGAGGGTCTATTATAGTCTAGGTTCTCGAAGGGGTAAGTTAGGGGAAAGCAGTACATGGGCCTCGGCCGGGCACCTGCCTTGGCGGTATAATTCCTTTTAGGCGGTAATCGCTTTCGTGAAATCTCTTATGATGGTGATAATCCGCTCGGAGTGGGTTCGATCTCCAAGTTTGTCGGACTTTGCGGAAGTGGAGGCGGATGTAAAGGGTAGTGCCGCTTGTGATGATAAGCGGTAGTCCCGGGCCGGCAAGTGGCTTGCTCCCATTCTTCTTCCTTCTCCTCTTCCATGCTTGGCCTTGGTCCTTGGATCCTCCATGGTCGTCTCGGTTTGTACCGAGTGTATGCAAGGTCCATGCATGAGGTAAATGTCTCACATGTGGAAAGTGGCGTTGAAGAGGTGAGTTCACCTTGGGTCCAATGGGCCATAGTCGAGGTCTCATCTTATGTATCCTTGGGGCTTGGAGGTGGTTGGAGTGTACATGGGGATGAGCGTGGTATGCTCCGCATCGAACCCTTCTCAATGCCATCTATCTTCTCCATGGCCTCTTCAAATCTATTTGCCTTTGTCCACCCCCTCATCATTTGTTGAAACTTATCATGTAGCGCTTTGTTTGTCATGTTCTCCCGGTCGGTCTAAATGGCTTGGATCCTGCCATGGTTAGCAACAATGAAACACACAAGAATATGATTGACGGACTACTAAGGAAGTGGTGGTGGTGGTGTGGTGGGCGGTCACAAATCCGTCAAAAAAATCTCAAATTCTTACCGGTTCTTACCCCGGTTGATGGGATCCAGCAAATGTAGTCAAAACTCTCAAAGCTTGGATGAAGGCGATTACCGGGGAGAGTCAAACACCGCGATGTAGATGTATGTGGAGCTGGGAAGGCTTATAATAAGTAGCAAAAATGGTTAGCAATAATCAATTGAGAGATGCAAAAGTTGAATAAGCGCTCCAACCCGAAGCTTTTGGTCCTAGGCTAGGCCGTGCTAGAGGGAGCCTAGAACACTAACAAAATCCGCAGTATTGCTCCGGAAACGGAAAACACTCTGGAATTTTTTCGCTCTTTTTTTTCGCTGCTTTTTTTTTTTTAAAAATCACTATAATGGCGGTGTCTCAAAACTCTTCCCAGTCCCCGGCGGGATGGAACGAAATTTTTCGACCAAATTTTTTTTTTTAAATGCCGGACCCATTGGGGCGGGTCAAAAAAACTTTTTTAACCTTTGTCTCAATCCATTGAAACACCTAAAAATAGGATAGCGGAAAATTTTTTTGACAAGTCGTTTTAAAATTTTGGGCCTAAAAACGTTTGAATTGATCTTAAAATGCATGAGATAACTAAGGAAAACATTGGCGTATGAATCTAAATATAAACTTCTTGGAGATAAGGGTAAAAACATGTTGTCTTTGCACGGAATCTTGTTTGGTTACATTTGCGTGAGATAGGTTTCCTAATTTGCCAAATCAAAGTGATAAGGGTGTCGATCTTTCGATGAGATGATAATCTCGATTTGGTGGAGTCGACTTTGGATCCGACTACAAGCGTGCTGACGTTGCGCCTTGTAATCGCTAAACCAATCTCCTTGGTTCGGCGATCTGGGAACCCGATCGGCGACCACGAAGGTCTATTCCTGCAAGCAATGAAGAAACGAGCAAGAATATGATAAAGCAATCTGAATATTGCGAATATATATAGTATTGATAATGGTGGGGATCCGTGGCGGTCTTGGTCTGGCGTTGGACACAAACAAAGTACCAGTTGCAATGGCTAACCCTTTTTAAACAAATCCCAAGGAAAAAGGCTACTAGATGGATCTACTTATATAGGAGCAAGGGGTGGCGGCCAAGGAGGTGGGAGGACGTCCCAAGGCAGCCTAAACTAACCCTAGGTCGTACAAGGCCAATGGGCCCAAGCGGGGTGTAACACCTTTGGACTTGTAGTTTGACTCGGATTCTGCCAGCATCAGATTGTTTCGTCTATAACTCAATGCTCCGGACGGATTTTAAGGTGATTCCAATTGGGTTGGAAAATGCGAAATCTATTTTCCAACAAAAAAATCAACCAATTTGGAGTCAGTATGAAAAAGTTATAGACGTTTTGGAGTCAGGTATGTCATGGGTCGAATCTGGTCCGGAACGTGAGAGAGGACTCTATCTTCTCATGGGCCAAAAGTGACGTGAGAGAACTTTTTGAACAACAGGTAAACATCTCTTTCTCCTTATCTTCATATGTGGATTGTACAAATGTCCCATACACCCGCAATTAGACATGGCACAAAAGTTTGTGAAATATTTTTGTCTGGATAACATAAATATATTATTGAATAGTTTGCACTAGAAATCCACAGAAATATGCATGTATGCAATATTTTGGTCTCATCAAAGGTAGTCATGTCCTCATCATCCTCCCTTTTTGAAAACAAAGCCGTCCTCGGCGTTGTTAATCTGAAATGTGGCTAACAAAAGAAAAGGTGTACATGTTGTATATGTTCGTCATCCATTTTACTTCCCTTGATTTTGCATATATGACACATGAATATATGAGTAACTTATAGTTCATAAAATGTAAAGCCAACAAATTAGCACAAGAACTAGAAGGCTTGAAAACCCTCAGTTTGCACATATAAATGAAAGCTCTTATTTATTTCAAAGATTGACAATGTTCATCATTAAACCATCCCAACATTTGTGAATAAACCTTATTTGAATCAAATTTACATGCTACCTGCTTAGATAAGCAAACATCAATGAGTCATTAAACCAGAATCATCACCAAGATTAGATGCTATCAAAATGATTAAACATTGATTCTTTTGCATCAATAGTTAATTCAATGGGTGCTCTCAAAATTGTTGGTATTTCAGTTGTTTGATCACATGGCAAAGTCAAATTATCAATATAATCCTCTAAAATAGGTGGTGTGATCAAAGTAGTGGGTAGCTCAACACATGATGTATTCAAGTTAACTAGGCATGCATCATTCTCATGTAAAGTGGAAAATCGTACCTTTGTCATTACCTCTTAAGTCCTTTCAGGATGATCGGGCACTCTCGATGGTGATGTGTCACATGGTGGAGATGATGTAGTCCTAAACAGCGGATGTGGTTGTCATAAATGCCCTAGTAGTTGAATAAACATCGTATCAACAGTTGGAATGTGCAAGTGCGCTTTTGTTCTCCTTGTGGGCAACCCTCGTTTTATTTCTGTTCAACTTTGCAAGCAAGGCGAAACAAATGGTCCATAGGATAACACTCTTAGGAATTATATCTCCTTTTGGTTTAATCCTCCCCAAAATCCCATAAAATCTTCTTCACTTTCTTCTAAAAATAGTGCAACAAAGGTAGTTTGTAAATCATCATAATATTTTATTCGGTGTCACTACCTTGTTTTAAATGTTCGATTTTTTAATCATGCCCAGTATAATAAACATCGGAATCTATCTCTCATGACATGTTTTAAATCATCCCAAGTATTAGGTACATAATCGAGGTGTAACAAACAATATTCACTCCACCAAACTAAGGCATAACCAATTGAAAGAACCAACCATAACCATAACTTTTCGTTCATCAATATTATGGGAAAAATATTATTTATTTAACTCCCTTCAATATATAAAGGAGGTCTAAAACGGCCATTAAATGGTGGTATAGAAACATGAACCTGATCATGTGCATTTGGATGTTTGTGCACCTCTAAGTGAGGTTGTGGTATTTGCATAGGTGGTGGCATGTCTCCGCGATCGACAAAGCCCATGAATTGACTCGGATCCTGTCATGATTAGAACAAGAAACAAAATCCAAAATAATGTTCCTATAACTACTAGGATGTGGTGGTAAAACGCTCCGATAAAGCAAATATCAATGTCTTACAAGTTCTTACCATGGCAGGCGGTGATCGGCAACCAGCGGTGTCAAGTAACTCCGAATATTGAGTAAAGCGATTGCCAGGGGGCGTCACGTATACAGTGTAGAAATATGTGGAGCTGGGTTGGCTATATATGGTAGCAAAAGATTAGCAATAATCAATTCAAAGATGCAATGTTGAATAAGCGGCTCAACGCGGGTCTTTGTCTTTGGTCCTGGGCTAGACCCGGGACTAGAGGCCGCGAGCCTAGAACACTTAATGAGGTCGGCATAGCACAACTAGCATCAATGAAGGATACTAAGTAGCTCTTGGAAGCAAGATATAAGTGAAGATCCTGGCAGCGTGAAGATAATGATGAAAAACAACGCCAGCGGGACCAACAACCTCTCTCCAAACTTTCCTCTTGAAAAGTTTGAGCCAATTTTCTGATAAATTCTTTCAAAGAATGCTACTAACTCAAGCTTTCCAATGCAAAAGAATCACTCAATTCGAGTTGATAGAAGGTCAAAGAATTCTAAAATGGCACGAAAAATTGGAACAAGCTGTGTTCACGAACCGGAGGGCAAAACACCTATTTAGAAGCCGATTTTGAGGTATCAAATATTGAACAACTTCTGAAACTATTTAGATCGCCTCGTCTCTAGCTTTAATTTGAGTACTCACGGAGTCAAAGGGACTTAAATGGGAAGATACACCTGTTTTACTGAACAGGTCATAAAACGATTCAATCCGAATTCAGGTACGAGATTGATTCTTAGATCCGGTTTTTCCTCTCTTTTTTTCTCATGCTTTTTTTTTTTCTTCTCTCTCTTTTCTTTTTTTCTTTCCTTTTTCTCTCTTTTTCTCTCTATTTTTTTCTCCCTCTTTCCAAGACAAACTGGATAAGATTCGATTGGATCGGGGAAGATGAATGACCTCAACTATGATTATGACAATGAGCGGTCGTATCGTGATGAAATTAATGGATGGGATGGTGGAACGGAAGGATAATGATGCAGCGGGGCGTGACTAATGTGAACAGAACTTCGAAACTCTAAAGGAACAAGACACTAAGACCCGGCAACTTCGACCACGGCGATGCAAATAATTCAATAATGCAAACAATGAAAAAGAAAATTGCAAAAGGCTTGGACTGGCTGGACAAATGATGAATAGATCTAACTTTTTGTGGCTTTTCTTGGACAATTGGTAAGAAAATAAATGAATCTAGGGATAATGGAAAATCTCACAAACAACTTGGCCCGATACCACTTGATAGAGGCCAAAGGGTCCGATCTTTCGATGAGATGATAACTCTCGATTTGGTGGAATCGACTTTGGCGATCCGACTACAAGCTGCCTGACGTTGCGCCTTAATTCGCTAAACCAATCTCCTTAGTTCTTGACGATGCGGAGGCCCGATCGCTGACCAAAGGTCTATTCTGGCAAGCAATCGGAGCGAGCAAGAATATGATAAAGCAATCTGAATATTGGAATAATATGAAGTATTGATAATGGTGGGGATCCGTGGCGGTCTTGGTCTGGTTTGGACACAAACAAAGTACCGAAGTTTAATGGCTAACTTTTAACTAAACAAATCCCAAGGAAAAAAGCTACTAGATGGATCTACTTATATAGGAAGCAAGGGGGGGCCAAGGAGGTGGGAGGGCGTCCCAAGGCAGCCTAAACTAAGCGATAGAAGGCAAAGGTGTCGATGTTTGATGAGATGGTGGCTATCGTTTCTTTGGGTCGACCTTGGCGATCCAGGCCTTAACGTCCGAAGACGTCGGGCCTTAAATCGCTAAACCAACCAGGGTTATTGACCCGCGGAAACGATCAACGACCACGAGGGCCTGTTTCCTGCAAGAACGAAGAACAAGCAAAAGCGGGTTGCAATCGGATATTGCGAATATAAGATCTTTATTGATCAAGGTGGGGACGGCCTTTATGCGGTGGTTGAACACGATAGAGGCAAAATGTCCCGATGTTTCGATGAGATGGTGGCTATCGTTTATGTGGGAGTCGACCTTGGCGATCCGACTGACGTCGAAGCGTCGGCCTTTAATTAAACCAACTTGAGGGTTATTGACCCGGGAGCACGATCAACCGACCACGAACTTTTTCCTGCGAGAAAGCGAAGAACAAGCAAAACTGAGATTGCAATCTGGATATTGCGAATATAAAGAAAGCTTTATTGATCAAGGTGGGGTTTGGCGCCTTTATGCAGTGGGTGGAACACAAAGGAAATCGGAGATTGCACTATGGCGAACTTTTAATCTAAACAAAACCCAAGGTCTAAGCGGTGCCCTAAGGGCTTGTATATATGGAGGAAGGGAATTTCGTGGCCCTTGGTGGAGGTCCGAAATCAACCTAACTCTTGTTACACATCGGACTCTAAAACAGCCTATTTAAGTATTTCGAAATTACATGGGCTGGCCCAATAATAAGGTGGGCACCTAGAATAGCCTATGGGCGAATATTATGAAGTGGCTTCTTGTATATTTCGTCAAGGCCTCATCCACTCATTAGGGTGGCTTCAAAGTCTGGAATCATCACTTGTAACTCCGTTCTTGTTCCCCTTGCATGCCAACATCTCCATCTTGAACTTGCTCCAAGGTTCATCTTTCTTGTCCATGTAGGCCCTTCATTTGTAAGCAAAACAAATGTATCCAATTTAAGCACATCATATTCTCATGAACATTGGAATGTTACAAAAGCGAAAACGATAATTCAATTGGCGTTTGGAGCTTAGTAATTGGTCCATATGTATAGCGGGGTGTGGGTGTAACAATGGTATTGATGTCCTCATCATCCTCCCTTCTTGAAATGAAGTGTCCTCGTGAGCTCATCTTCCTCACCCAAATAAGGCTTCAAATCTGCAATGTTAAAAGTGGGACTAACCCCAAAATCTCGGCAACTCAAGTTTATATGCATTATCATTTATTTTCTCTAACACCTTAAATGGACCATCATGGCATTAGCTTTGATTTAAATTGAAACCTATCCTTCAAAATGTAACCAAACAAGATCTCCGGTAAAGACAACATTTTTCCCCTTATCTCCGCAAGTTTATATTTGCATTCATCGCTCAATGTTTTCCTTAGTTAATCATGCATTTTAAAATCAATTCACCGTTCTTTAGCATCAAAATTAACCTTTGAAGATGGAAGGGCAACAAATCAATAGGTTCCGGGTGGAAGCCATACACAATTTCAAAGGGCAATCTTAGTAGTAGAATGCAATGAGCGATTATAAGCAAATTCAATATGAGGCAAGCATTCTTCCAATTTTTCTTATTATTCTTCAAAACAGCCCTAAGCATAGTAGACAATGTTCTATTGACTACCGTTTATCCATCGTTTGGGGGTGACAAGTAGTACTAAAAAGGTTTTAGTCCCCAACAGCCCATAAACATCTCCAAAAGTGGCTAAAAATTTAGTATCACGATGAAACAATAGTATTTGGCACACCATGCGAATAATTTCACGAAAGAACAAATCAGCAACATTAACGACATCATCGCTTTTATGACATGGTATAAAGTGTGCCATTTTGAGAATCTATCCACGACAACAAATATGCTATCCCTCCTTCTTTGTTGAGGGTAAACCTAAAACAAAGTCCATAGATATATCCTCCCAAGGAACCTAAGCAGGCAAAGGCATATATAAACCATGAGGATTGAGTCTGACTTAGCTTTTTGACATGTAGTGCGCACAAAAGCGCCAACATCCGTCTCATCTTTGGCCAAAAAAATGTGTAGCAATATATCCTCCGTTTCTTAAAGTGTCCCATTAATCCTCCTCCATCGCCTCCCAACAACAAAAAGGCAAACGAGCTAGGGAATGCATAGCTTGTTGCGAACACAAAACCATCATTAATAACGAACTTGTTCCATGTTCTTCCCTCTTTACAATTCTGCATTACATCTTTAAAATCAGCATCAGCACATATTGATCTTTGATGGTCTCAAACCAAATATTTTGAAGTCAAGTTGTGAAAATAGTATTCCAGACAAAGCATCGGCAATAACATTTCTTTACCCTTCTTGTGTTTAATGACATAAGGGAAAGTCTCAATGAATTCAACCCATTTAGCATGTCTCGATTCGTTTACTTGACTTTTAATATGTTTCAAAGATTCATGATCGAATGTATAACAAATTCTTTGGGCCATAAATAATGTTGCCATGTCTCTAAAGTCGAACAAGAGCATATAATTCTTTGTCATAAGTAGAATAGTTCAGACTAGGCCCTCAATTTTTGGAAAAGTATGCAACAGGTTTGCCATCTTGTAATAACACCTCCTAATCCAATTCCACTAGCATCAATTCAAGCTCAAAAGTCTTATTAAAGTCGGGAAGTTGGAGTAAAGGGCATTGTCAACATCTTTCAATCGTGAAGGCTTCTTCACATTGGGTACCCCAAACAAAGGCACATTTCTTTGTAAGCTCATTGGAGTGCAGCAATGGTGCTAAAGTCTCTTCCCCTATAAAACCAGCGAGTCCAAGAAAACTCCTCACTTGTGTGCCGTTTTGGGCTCGGTCTCAATAACTTCAATCTTGGCTTTATCAACTTCAATTCCTGTGGGTAACAACATAGCCAAAAAGATCTTGGTGCAAAGGTGCACTTCCCAAGGTTACCAAACAAGCGTGCATCCGTAGAGCATTAAAAACAACATAAATGTTCCAAATTTCTTCAAAGATTTGCTATAAATCATATATCATCAAAGTAAACACCACAAATCGTCCAATGGCCGTAAAACGTTCATTAATCTCTGAAAGTACTAGGTGCATTATTAACCCAAAAGCATGACTAACCACTCATATAATCCAAACTTAGTTTTAAATGCTGTTTTCCATTCATCTCCCAATTTCATAAATTTGATGGTATCCACTCATAAATCAACTTTGGAGAATATTGTGACCTGAATTCATCAAGCATATCATCTAGCCTAGGAATAGGATGGCGATAACGAAAATAATATTATTAATGCCTCTACAATCAACACACCGACGTACCATCCTTTTGGCACTATATAATAGGAACGCACAAGGACTAAGAGATTGGCGTATATAACCTTTGTCGAGCAGCTCCCTTGGGCATAATCTCCTTCGTCTCCCTGGTTGTCGGTTGGTGCGGTTGGGTAGCGATGCAGAATTAATCAATTTGATGCTCAATCCCTCGAATAGGTGGTAATCCGGTGGCACATCTTGTGGGAAGGGCGGAACTCGCAAAATGTTAGTTGACGGGGGGCAAGGAAAACCGTCCTCGAATGAAAATAATGCCTCTTTGCACACAAAAAGCAAACAGATTTGCTAGAATCTAGCTCATCAATATAGTTGGTGGCAAATAAACATGCACTTTTGTTTAATTTGAAGCAACATTAGATGGTTTATTATTAGGCTTCATTTGTTGCTCAAATTCTTTTCCACAATCTGATTTTCACTCTTATTTTCTCTGTTTTGCTTTATTGCTCTATTAATATCATCTTTCAAAATGGAATCGGGTCATAGGAAGCAAAGTAATATTTTATCCTTGTGAACAAGAGTATCTTGATTGTTTCTACCATGGTGTAAAATTTTTATCAAATTGCCATGGTCTACCAAGTAATAAGGAACATGCTTGCATAGGTACCACATCACAATCAACATAATCGCATATGTAGAATACTAAAATGCACACAGCATCGTGTTA
>JAHIAM010016839.1:0-12307 GCA_021605205.1 Aegilops longissima
TGCAGGGGGATATTAATGTCCTTGGTTGCTAACTCCATCAATTTTGCCTTGATTAGTGTTAGTGGCCTTTGCAAATTTAATTTTGATATCTGGCCTTGTGTACAAAAAAATGGAGGTAGTAACTATATTTGAATTCCTTGCCCATTGTGGTGATGTCGCGACTTTTTTGTGGTTTGGCGAAGTGCGTTGACGGAGAACACCATTGAGGAGACCACGGTAAGTCGTTCAAGTGCACGCTGCAAGCAGACAACCACCTTATTTGCATCCGAAGTCCTTTACTAGTACTACTACTAGGAGTACTAGTGCGGTGAATGGTTTCTCGAAGAAGGCGATGGAGAAGCGGAGTCGTGAAGAGTGAAATGATAGTTGCTTCGTCAGTGCTTTGTGATTTGGCCTCACTGCTTTGTGATTTATGATAGAAGGGACATGGGAGTAGACTCATGCTCTATCTTGTACTACTCTACATGCGTCCAAACATGGGAGAAAGAGGAGAGCGTTGCATTTTCTATTCCTTCAATCAATCAATCGAGGGAGCTTGGTTCCATCTTTTTGGCTTTGAGCGCCATCCACAATGGTTCCCACGATGCCAAAAGCTATTTTCACATTTGCTACATTGTGGATGCCCTTAACGTACCACTTGGTTTTGCTCCTGTGTGCTATCTATACAAATCTCAATTATATTGATCTAAAAATTATAGAATCAAAGATTAGTAAAAAGGAGGTGATTTTGCTTGGGATGGCGGGGAGGTTTCTTATTTTGGAGGCGTTGTCTGGCGGTTTTGCTAACATGCGGTCCCGTGTCGATTGCTTTACCAAGCTGATCCGCGTCCCACATGAGGCAGAACAACGGCAGAAGCAACCGTGGTTAAGTTGAAGAAGATGAGGAGAAGCGACCAAGCTGATCCGCGTCCCACTGAGGAACAGCGGGAAGCAACCGTGGTTAAGTTGAAGAAGATGAGGAGAAGCGGATTCAACAACGAGTGAAATGATGGTTTCTTCGTCCTCAACTTCTTTTTTAGCATTATTACTTTGTCCCTCCAGCTTAAGCTGCGGAAAGGTGCAGCTTTGTGATTTGATGCCTCATTTCTCATTACTACGCCCGGCCATGGTAGGGTGCTTCACCCGCTCTTGTCTGCCTTGTATTCGGTATGCACGTGGACTCGGTAGCGATTGTCCCACATGTAGGCGAAAGGGACTAGAAGATTTATGAAGCGGCGCTCCACTCTTCTGACGGAGGAGTAGAGCGACCGACGACCGTGAAGCTATCACTTGTCTTGTATAGTACTATAGTTTTGTTGTTTCGCATGATCCATCGATACAAACCCGATTAAACAGGAAGAGCGGGATTTTTCGCGGTGATAATCTTGGCCATACATTTCAAAGGCAATTTTAGTGTATGCAAACTGAATAATTATAAGTAACAATATGATATCTAGTAAAACTAAAAACACATATGATTTATTGTGTTAGAGTGTAGTAGTAGTCTTGTATTGCATAGTTGTTAGATGTAACATGCGAGCGTGTAGAGATGTAGTTTTGGAGGGCCTACGAGAGAAAAGCATAATACGGTCACGAACTTCAGAATAAGCTGATTACGGTCACTATATCGTTTTGCGGTGATTATCCGGTCACTTGCTCACATTCAGCATCGGATTGCACTCTGTTGACCGGCCAAATAGTCTGCGTGGCGCCATGTTGACTAGTTAAATTGACCATGTTCCTTGTGGGTCCCACTTGTCGGTTTGCATAGGGAAAAGGTCGAGATAAACACAAATTTATGCGGTAGCGACAAGGCTCCAACCCGTCTTGGAATCACTGGTTGTGTATGTATGCATCGGGGCCTGATGTGTGCGCATGCACGTGTAGGATTGAGCACTTGAGCATGAGAGTGTGTGTTGGTGCGTGTGGTGTCTGGTGTGTGGTGTGTGCATGCATGCGTGCGTGTGTGCGTGTGAGTGTTGCGTGCGTGCGTGGCTGCGTGTGCGTGTGAGTAAGTTGCGTGCGTGGGTGCTTGTGTTTGTGTGAGTGTTGCGTGGATGGAGTTCGTGTGCATGCGTGCGTGTGTGTATAATCACCACACCAGCTCATGTGTGTTAAAGCAGGCGGCTCAACATACCAATACAAAGCCACCTTGTCCGATGTGCCCATGGTCATGACTTGCACCACCGTCAAAATATTTTTTTGTCGTTTGTTTTCATTCTTACTAGCAAGATGCCCGTGTGTTGCATGTAACATCAAGATGCATTTGTATGACTTGTTTATCTTGTGAGAGAAAAGGATGAGCGAGGAAGGCCTTATTTGCAAATGTGGAGAGGTGTGTGGGTACCTTTTTGCAAAACTGCCATAGTTTCTTTCCTATCCGTCGAGATATAAATCGGACGGCCTATATTGCTGGGATGGCAGGCACCATCATCACCAACTCTGTTTTTTATAAGAGTGTATTTTATGTATTTTATAATAGTGTAGATGTAGAGTAGATACAAGTCGAGCAGGTGGGCACGATGTTAGTGAGATAATGTGATTCAACACTAGATTAGGTGCCACGTGGAGCGTTCAACTGTCAACTAGTCATGTCATGAGCAAATACAAAGTTATGCGGTGAGCGATGACTGTATAATAACCACTAAAGCGTAAGCGGTGACCGTAATGAGTGGATTATGAAGTCCAATGTATATCGTGCTTTCACTTCAAATACAATTATCGTCATTGCATATATCGCGAGAAAAGATGAAACACGTGAATTTTACGGGGCTTACTTTTAGAGGACATGGAGATAGTTTTGTGCATACGTGAAAGGGTCATACGGGGGGTATCGAGGAGAGAGATGCTCTTCGTTTCTCTTTATTATGACTAACTTTGTATATAGTTTAAAATATACAAATTCACGGTCTTGGAATAAATATCATTGTGGGCACAATGCAATGCAAATTAGCGTTAGTACTCCTCCATATAACTTTGTAATGTTGTATATATGTAGAACTCTAAAATAATTTTTGGCCACACTTTATTCAAAAGGAATGTTGTATGCAAAATAACATGAAGAGGGCTTTTTAGATCAATGGGAATGCGTGATGTAACATGTGTGAATGTGTAGTTGATGCATTTGGCGGGGCCTAGAGAGGTATGTGTGTGATTCGTGATTAGAGAGAGGCATGAGGGGGGCCAGGGGGGGAGAGATAGCACAAGAAATGAGGGTGGTCTAGGGAGAGAGAGAGATGAATATGACATCCGACAAGAGATTCCATTCCCTTGAGTGTGTATATGCAAGGGGGATAGAGGCACCAGGAGAATTTTTCTGTGTGTGTGGTGTTTGTGTTGGTATGTGTGGGTGTGATAATATAATGAGACATGGGGGCAGAGGGTGTGTCACCGTGAGGTCCGGTGGGTCGAGGTGAGGCCCTTGTTCGGTTCCGTCCTGCGCCACATTGGTGGCCCATGACACATTTAGGAAGACCCATGGATGACTAGTCATACAAGACAAAGATAGCAATTGTGAAGGACTCTGTGTCCTTGACAAAGCGGCTAG
Organism: Aegilops longissima; assembly: GCA_021605205.1. Lineage (NCBI taxonomy): Eukaryota > Viridiplantae > Streptophyta > Magnoliopsida > Poales > Poaceae > Aegilops > Aegilops longissima. The sequence goes on from JAHIAM010016839.1 coordinate 3,527, forward strand.
GATTTGTAACCCTAGGTTCTCGGACTAAGGTAACCCCTCTATCTCGATATTACTATTCATCCAACCTAACTTTAAGGGGCATCCTACAGAATGCTCTGCTAGAATCATACTAGTTGATTAGGAAGAGGTGTGAGATAATGCGTGAGAGCAGCGTAAAGATAATGTCGTACATGAGACACGTAGGCAGGTCCATGTATATAGAATGGGTCGATGAGGTTGTGCGTGTGTATGTTTGCGAGAGGAAGAGTGCTTGTGATAAAGGTTAGTGAAAACAGTTGTAAATGGTTCAGAGGAGGGAGGTTATATCTAGAGAATGTTGGAAAAGACACCTCGGGAGAGAGTGTGTGAGCATGGGAAGACCAAGATGGAGGTGAAACTACGTAAAAACTGCTCTACAATTGATTAAAGATATAAATTGTATCCAATTATTAGGATGGGATCATGATATTTGCAATTTAAAGGGCGGTCATTGATCCACGGACATCTAGATTCCATCAATTTAGCATGTCTATGTTAACGACACAATTGATCCACATAGTTAGTATTTTGAACTCGGACAATGCATTGCTTTGTGAATAAAGTGAGTATAGTTCATGTTGTGTGTGTAAAGCACATTATACATCGAAAGTTACACAATGGAATTTATAAATAGCTACCATGAACTAGTATACATTTGAATTCAACCTAAGGTGGTTTAAAAATCAATTCAACATGAAGTTCCTTCAATTATTTGAATTTGATATCATATTTGTAAACCATACCTAAACTATGGGGTACCAATCTTTGCTCGATTTTTGTACATAATAGCATATGTATGTGTAAAAATAGATTCAAATTAGCTCCTCCATTCCAAAATAATGGTTATAGGATTTTCAAGTGTCAAAATTCAAAAGGGGGATAATTTTGGGTTTTCAAACATACAAGGTCAATATAACGTTGTCTATTTATTGCGACCCGGAGAGGGTCAAGCCTATTTTTGGGCCATCCAGGATATCCACCTATACATCAATGTATATATCAAAGTGCAATCACATGTTAATTAACGTAAAATGATATATACCTCTAATCACCGGAAACAAATAGCGGTGTGGAGTCCCATCAACGCCATCGGCAAGTTGAGTGGAAGTAACCCTTAGTAACTCTTACCTTGAAAATCCAACATGATCGTTGCAGCCGTGTATCATAATTGAATGTCCGGCAAGATCCAATAGGAAAAAGATGATAAACTATACTAATGCATATGGCTTTGTGGCTCGTATCTGAATTTTGTTTGCGTAAAGCTGTTTATTTTCCCTAATCAAAGGAATAAATGAATCGTACTATGGAGTTTTCTATCATGACATGGTTGAACCGGTCTCTGCCCAAAATCATCATAAGTTGCCCACAATTAAGTTATCAATCCGGTGTTGAGAGTTCGAGATAGATCCAATCCGGATGCTCAAATTGTCCATACGGGGAACGGCTTCGATTAGGTTTAACCCCTGGAGTTTGTACACTTTACCCCAAGATTGATCCTTCTCTTTCGTTTCGCCCAGTGTTTGAGAACAAGATGACAAACATGGTCTTCCAAAGTTCCTCGACCACTTCCGTTACTCAACCCATCCTACCGTAGTTCTACATCGCTAGTACCGTCCCAGAGTCACAACTAAGGTCAACCCGAGCCCATAATGACTTGCGGTTGCAGGTAAGCTTGGGTGAAGTATTCTTCCGTCTCTTTGAGTCGGTGAAGCTTTCCATAAGATGTCATGGGCTTCTCCATGCATCGACCAACCCTGGTTTCTCCGGGTGCCGTCAACTCCTTCACCCATGGTTTGTATTGAATTCTTGTCTCAAGTCTTGAAGTCTTGAGGCCTTGAAGATCAGTCCTTGCAGATTCCATCATGGAGTTCGTCATTGGCGTAGATCCTCCATTCTCACACCACTCCGACACTCATACCAAACCCGTCTACTATAGCGTAGCATTAAATAAAATATCGTCCGGGCTTGGTAACAGGGGTGGTTTCCTACCTCATGCATACTACTCAACTACAAAGTTCAATAACACTCTTGAGGGGTGGTTGCAAGGATGCCACTAAATGCAATAAAACATAGGTATGAAAGCAATGATCAAAGTGAACTTGCCTTGTTGCGATCTTGAAAAACTAGGGTTTCGTGTAGCAATCTTGCACTCCGGAAATTCTACGAGGCAAACAATAACTATAATAAGCACATAGCATAACATAACATAACAAAGTAACACATCAAAACCAACAAAGCAAAACCCAAAGGAAAACTTAAAAAAAAACAACTCAAAGTTTTCCTACTTCAAATAACAACAAAAATAGTTTTATATAAAAATTTTCTTAACATTACCTAATCATGGTTTTATGTTAACTAAACAGAAAATATTTCATTAAGCAACTAGGAGCAAAAAGAATTAAATAAAAATCTATTATGAAACTCCCGGAATAAGCAAAACAAGTTTAATTCAAATCTGATCTAACTCAATTTTTAAATCCAAACATAACAAATTATATATTTTTGGAAACTACAAGAAAATTGTGATCTAACATAAAAAGAATCAGCATCATTGGACTTCTAGATCAAAAGTTATAAGCTAAACAAGAGCGGAACTAAATCTGTTCAGGAATAAATCTGAAAACAGCGGAGTTACCTGTCGTGGGCAGAGGCGGCAGGAAGGAGATGGCGATGTGGAGGCTGCTCCGAGGCGGCGAGGTGGGGGTGGCGGAGGAGTGGCGCTTGGGAGGTGGCCTGGGCGATGGGAGGTTCGAAGAGCTCTGGTGGCGTTCTAGGCAAGAAAAGGAGCGGTGGCGAGAAGGCTATGGGCAGGGAGGCGTGGTGATGGGAAAAATGGAGCGAGGAGAGGAGGGGTTTTATAGGCGGTCTCGGGAGGGCTGGGATGGAAAGCGAGGGAGATCGGGAAGGTGGAGATTTCCTGTCTCCATGGACATGGAAAGCACGTAACGTGAGAGGAAGCAGAGGAAGGAGATGATCTCTTGTTGGGCTAGAATAGGAAAGTGCTTAATGGGCAGGTTTTTTCCTAATAAAAGCGATTCCATTCCTATTTTAAAATTAGGAAACTAAAACAATAAAAGGAAATCAAATCAATTGAATAAAGAGTTTTTATATACTAAAATTATCAGAAAAATAAAATGTAGATGTTGAGCATTATTCCAGGCCAAAATAAAAACTAAAAAAAATGTTTTCAGAAAATCCCTAAAGGCTTTATTTCTTTTTGCAAATAATTTTTAAATAAAAACTTTGGTTTTCTTGGCTCAAATATTTTCAAAAGCCCCTGATTTTGGAGGTCATTTCCTCCGCTCTTTCTTGCTTGCAAGAATTTATTTTCAGTATTTCTCGGGGAAGAAAAATAGAAGCAAGTGCAAATATTTGAAAGAATTAAATTGCAAAACTCCGTTCAAATTCTTTATAGTTGAAGAAGTCATGTCATCTTCTCTCATTGATTTTAATAGGATGAATTTGAATTTACGGAGAAGGGAAAGTCATTTTATTCCCTCTCTTTCAAAAGTTTTTGAAAAGGTTCAAATTTCACTCAAGTTTAATTCACTCAAGCAAACAAACAAACAATTCAATTAATTATATTAACATTCCAAAATTTGGGATGTTACAAACCTACACTTAAAATGAATCTGTCCTCGAGATTGAAGAAACTAACAAGAAAGGTTAGGGGTTGGGGTCTTCTAGCAAATGTCTTGGTCGAGAAAGGTGGGTGCTACCACACTTAAAAACAAGGTCATGGTTCCAATAAACTCAGATATTTCCTCGGAGGCTGACAATGTATGTCTCTTCACATATCTTACAATAGCTCCTTCATTAAAGCTCTTACATCGGAAGCATAGAGTTTTCCTCAAAAGCTTGGGTGGTTCGTCAAAGTTGAAGTTAAATCAGGTGGATCTTTTTAGCGATAGATGCATGTCCATTCTAAACAACTATCGAAACACTCATGGTGGTCTACAATTTATGGTTTTCTCCTGCAGAAGCGTGCAGGTTGAACTTCACCGTATAACCTCGATTGTAGCGGTTGCTGTAAAAGGGTTCCATCGTCCTACCATTCTATGGTTTTAGGGCTTATAGCGTCGACACTCTTCAAAGGTTTTCAAGGCTCTCGATTTTCCATCAACATATGATAGTTCATGATAGAAGTCTTGGTATGGGGCCAATCCATCCGTGCTTGAATCATTACCACATACGTAAATTCGAATCACGTATTCTAACACTTGGGCATACTCACAAGCATTGCAGAATTTCTCTTGTCCTCGAATTGGGTTCAAGTAAATCCATGGTTTACGCAAGCCAAACAAAACATCTATCGTTACTTCACCACTCTTAGGTTTTAGCGTAATCTCCTACGAAGCGTATGCTGATTGGATGTTGATTCCTCCAATTTATTCCTTTATCAAGGTTACATCGGTTCCTTCTCAAAATCCGGGCACGTGGGTTATGGCACTTCAACACTAGTGCAGCTTTAACTCATCCTTTGGAGTAACTCTCTTGTTACACCTCCTTTAAATCATAGTACTCTGTTTCTTCATACCATCATATCAAAAGCAAAATTCCAACTTATTTTGTCCACTTCCTTCTAGGACCGTCATGGATAAACATTTCTTTCTTCATTGATCCTGTGGCTTTACAGTACTATGACCAAAATAAATGCAAGTTTATCCATAACATCTCATTATTCTTCAATCCCTTGGAATTGTGCGACATTGCCTTGAAATCTTCAATCTTCATTTCATCGTGGTGGCCTTGAGCCCTCCATCATCTCGTATGCACTTCGCTTGGTATTCCGAGATACTGAGTCTTGCTTCAAGTATTTCTCCGATCGGGTATGGCTTCCATGGCTGCTTCACGAACACATCGAAGAAAGTTGCTTGTGCTGCGTGAAATGAAAATCTTGCCCATCATTTTGGAAAACTCCTTTCAAATGGTGGGGTGTACCTCCACATACCAAGTTCCACTCCCTTATGCATGAAGGGTAGCCTTTGTAGACCATCTCCTTCAAGGTGAATATGCTTCATCATGTCCTTGAGGATTTTGGGTAATCATGATCACTTGTCGAGGTCATGATGGTTTCGGACCTTTAAGGAAAGACTCGTAAAATTGCGTCATCTGCATTTGTATAACAAAAGTGGTGCTCGAATGAGTACATATCTCCAGGCACACATTCATATCATCAAACAAAACTTCAAACTCAATTTCCAATTTCCTTTATGCATCACAACTCACTTTCTTCCATGTTCATCAGAATATTAATTTCCATGATAAAATATGACAACTCCTTAAAGCTTGTCGCATGTGACATTACAACTTTATTGAGTCATGAACTATTACAATCTCGGTAATCTATTACATAACTCAACTCATTGAGCTCATGAAAATGAAATTGCTTTCTACTACTCTTATTATCCATAATCAAAATTCCAACTCTCAGCTCACTTTCGTCTTGTCGGAACATTTAGTAGCATAATGTCACTTCCTTGCAGGAAAACAAATGACTTTCGATAAGTCTTTGGGCTTCTTGGAGATGGTTGCTGCTCCTTGAGTTCCTTGCTTCCTTGAGACAATGATTGGCATAATGCGGCGTCCTTACATTCAAACAGGTAATATGACTCTTGTCCCTATTTGCGAAATTGGGTTGTTCGGGGTGTCTTTGTTTTCTCTTCACGGGTTTCTTCGTTAGATCAAACCTTCTATTCCATGGATCAAACTCTATTGCTTCGTGAAGTATCCGGATACTCTTTTCTTTCCTTGGTGCAATTTGTGAAAATGTCCTTCTTCTCCCATGAATAGCAGGCATTGGGGAAAAATCTGTTGAGACCTTCTCCATCCAGGTCTTCAACACTTTCGATCATTATTGGTTCTTCTAGATCTTCTTTGAGGGCTTCTTTCATTCCATCTTCCCTTGAATAGTTTGTTGCACCGTGGAGTAAATGTGACCTTTGCAGGGTAGTGGGTGGTTCCTTCACACGGGAAGCAAGTCACACGCTAGTTGGGCATTCCTCGGTTGGGTGTTTCCCCTCACAATGAGGGCATCCATCCTTGTGTTCCTCCTGGTGTGTCCTATTTCTCCATAAATCTTGCAGGCAAAGGTTTCTTCTTGGGTTATCATTGTGCTTCCGGATGAGGCGTGATCTCCAAGGTCTTCTTGAATTCCTCCCAAGTTCTTGCTCCATTAAATCCTGTAGGCTTGATGCATTTTCCACAGGTTGCGGCACTTTACGTAAAATCTTGAAGAGCATATTGGACCTCATACTTCCTTGAAACCAAATTGCTTCCAGTGATTCTCCATATTACGAATCCATAGCTACGCCTCCGGCTGAGTCTTGATCCGAAGAATATCAGTCCAACTTCATTCATCATCTATGGGGTTCAAGGGTTTTGGGTGAGATGAGAGAGGTGGGGAGGGATATACACAAATACAAAATAGTTTTTTAAGAAACAAGTTTTATTTTGGGGCTTCGGAAAACATCAAACAAATGACAGCTCACAAATCATCGCATCTAACGTGGGTATATTGGGGTTTGGTCTTCTAAGGTAAATTAATTCTTGAGATCCTTCAAGTCTTGAGTCTTCAACTGTTGATTCTAATGGAAATCCTCTTTCTTTGAAGGGGTCATCGTTCTCGATATCAAATCCTTCTTGGGCGTCTTGATTGATCCTCCGGGTGATCAAAGGATAAGGGTATATTCTAACTATTTGAGGTGAGAGGGTCTATTTGATAAAATCAGAAAAGATGAAAGTAAAGTCTTTTTTAAATAAAGTTTTTGAGATATCCTGTCCAAGGGCTTTCCGATTTCTAGGGTCACGTCCTCGGTCAACATGTGCTCGATACCATCTACAGGCGACCCGACCTGACGGTCAAGCCTACGTATTCTTGCCATCCACGGATCGGTATCTTTGGCCTTACTAATGTATATATCAAAGTGCAATCACATGTATAAAAACGTAAAATGAATATACCTCATAATCACAGGGAAACAAATAGCGGGGTGTGGGTCCCATCAGCGCCATCCGGGTTGAGTGAAAGTAACCCTATATCGTAACTTTTACTCCGAAAATATACGCAACATGATACGTTGCAGCCGGTGGTCGTTAATTGAATTCCCGACACAAAGGACAGGATAAACTATACAATGCTATGGCTTTGTGGCTCTGTATCTAATTTTGTTTGCGTAAAAGCTGGATTTCCCCTCAAAGGAATAAATGAAGCGTACTATGGAGTTTTCTATCATGACATGGTTCCGCCAACCGATGTCTCATAGCCCAAAATCATCATAAGTTGCCCACAATTAAGTTATCAATCCGGTGTTGAGAGTTCGAGATAGATCCAAGTCCGGATGCTCAAATTGTCCGTAATGGGGACACGGCTAATCGATTAGGTTTAACCCTCTGCGAGGTTTGTACACTTTACCCGCAAGATTCGATCCTCTCTTTACGTTCTCGCACTTGAGTGTTTGAGAACAAGATGACGAAACATGGTCTTCCAAAGAGTTCCTCGACCACTTGTCGGTACTCAACCCATCCTACCGTAGTTCTACATCTGCTAGTACCGTCCAGCCAGAGTCACAACTAAGGTCAACCAAGCGAGCCCATAATGACTTGCGGTTGCAGGTAAGCTTCGGTGAAGTATTCTTCCGTCTCTTTGAGTGGGTGAAGCTTTCCGCAATGTCATGGCGCTTCTCCATGCATCGCCAACCACTGGTTTCTCCGGGTGCCGTCAACATCCTTCACCCGATGGTGTGTATTGAATTCTTGTCTCGAGTCTTGAAGTCTTGAGGCCTTGAAGATGCAGTCCTTGCAGATTCCATCATGGAGTTCGTCATTGGCGTAGATCCTCCATTCTCACACCACTCCGAGCACTCATACCAAACCCGTCTACTATAGCGTAGCATTAAATAAAATATCGTCCGGGCTTGGTAACAGGGGTGGGTTCCTACCTCATGCATACTACTCAACTACAAGGATTCAATAACACTCTGAGGGGTGGTTGCAAGGATGCCACTAAATGCAATAAAACATAGGTATGAAAGCAATGATCAAAGTGAACTTGCCTTGTTGCGATCTTGAAAAACTAGGGTTTCGTAGTAGCAATCTTCAGCACTCGGAAATTCTACGAGGCAAACAATAACTATAATAAGCACATAGCATAACATAACATAACAAAGTAACACATCAAAACCAACAAAGCAAAACCCAAAGGAAAACTTAAAGAAAAAACAACTCAAAGTTTTCCTACTTCAAATAACAACAAAAATAGTTTTATATAACAAAATTTCTTAACATCACCTAATCATGGTTTTATGTTAACTAAACAGAAAATATTTCATTAAGCAACTAGGAGCAAAAAAATTAAATAAAAATCTATTATGAAACTCCGAATAAGCAAAACAAGCTTTAATTCAAATCTAATCTAACTCAATTTTATAAATCCAAACATAGACAAATTATATATTTTGGAAACTACAAGAAAATTGTGATCTAATGCAAAAAGAATCAGCATCATTGGACTTCTAGATCAAAAGTTATAAGCTAAACAAGAACGGAACTAAATCTGTTACGGAATAAATCTGAAAACAGCGGAGTTACCTGTCGTGAGGCAGAGGGCAAAGGAGATGGCGATGTGGAGGCTGCTCCGGCGAGTGGCGCGAGGTGGGGTGGCGGAGGAGGGTGGCGCGGGAGGTGGCGGGCGATGGGAGGTCGGAAGAGCTCTGGTGGCGTTCTAGGCAGGAAAAAGGAGGGCGGTGGCGAGAAGGCTACGGG
>JAHIAM010016840.1:0-19325 GCA_021605205.1 Aegilops longissima
TCAATCGTGGAAATCACTCGAGACCCCAAAGCGGTGAGTAATAGTCCACGAAGCGGGCGAGAATCGGCCAAAACTGCGAGTGTTGATGACCGACACGTAAGCGCGCACCTCGGGGTTCGTCAATCGTGGAAATCACTCCGGGACCCCAAAGCGGTGAGTAATAGTCCATGAAGCGGGCGAGAATCGGCCAAAACTGCGAGTGTTGATGGCCCGACACGTAAGCGCACCTCGGGGTTCGTCAATCGTGGAAATCACTCGGGACCCCAAAGCGGTGAGTAATAGTCCACGAAGCGGGCGAGAATCGGCCAAAACTGCGAGTGTTGATGACCGACACGTAAGCGCACCTCGGGGTTCGTCAATCGTGGAAATCACTCGAGACCCCAAAGCGGTGAGTAATAGTCCACGAAGCGGGCGAGAATCGGCCAAAACTGCGAGTGTTGATGACCGACACGTAAGCGCACCTCGGGGTTCGTCAATCGTGGAAATCACTCGGGACCCCAAAGCGGTGAGTAATAGTCCACGAAGCGGGCGAGAATCGGCCAAAACTGCGAGTGTTGATGGCCCGACACGTAAAGCGCACCTCGGGGTTCGTCAATCGTGGAAATCACTCGAGACCCCAAAGCGGTGAGTAATAGTCCACGAAGCGGGCGAGAATCGGCCAAAACTGCGAGTGTTGATGACCGACACGTAAACGCACCTCGGGGTTCGTCAATCGTGGAAATCACTCCGGGACCCCAAAACGGTGAGTAATAGTCCACGAAGCGGGCGAGAATCGGCCAAAAGCTGCGAGTGTTGATGACCGACACGTAAAGCGCACCTCGGGGTTCGTCAATCGTGGAAATCACTCGGGACCCCAAAGCGGTGAGTAATAGTCCACGAAGCGGGCGAGAATCGGCCAAAACTGCGAGTGTTGATGACCGACACGTAAGCGCACCTCGGGGTTCGTCAATCGTGGAAATCACTCGGGACCCCAAAGCGGTGAGTAATAGTCCACGAAGCGGGCGAGAATCGGCCAAAACTGCGAGTGTTGATGACCGACACGTAAGCGCACCTCGGGGTTCGTCAATCGTGGAAATCACTCGGGACCCCAAAGCGGTGAGTAATAGTCCACGAAGCGGGCGAGAATCGGCCAAAACTGCGAGTGTTGATGACCGACACGTAAGCGCACCTCGGGGTTCGTCAATCGTGGAAATCACTCGGGACCCCAAAGCGGTGAGTAATAGTCCACGAAGCGGGCGAGAATCGGCCAAAACTGCGAGTGTTGATGACCGACCGTAAGCGCACCTCGGGGTTCGTCAATCGTGGAAATCACTCGGGACCCCAAAGCGGTGAGTAATAGTCCACGAAGCGGGCGAGAATCGGCCAAAACTGCGAGTGTTGATGACCCCCGACACGTAAGCGCACCTCGGGGTTCGTCAATCGTGGAAATCACTCGGGACCCCAAAGCGGTGAGTAATAGTCCACGAAGCGGGCGAGAATCGGCCAAAACTGCGAGTGTTGATGCCCGACACGTAAGCGCACCTCGGGGTTCGTCAATCGTGGAAATCACTCCGGGACCCCAAAACAGTGAGTAATAGTCCACGAAACGGGCCAGAATCGGCCAAAACTGCGAGTGTTGATGCCCGACACGTAAGCGCACCTCGGGGTTCGTCTATCATGGAAATCACTCCGGGACCCCAAAACAGTGAGTAATAGTCCACGAAACGGGCCAGAATCGACCAAAACTGCGAGTGTTGATGACCGACACGTAAGCGCACCTCGGGGTTCGTCAATCGTGGAAATCACTCGGGACCCCAAAGCGGTGAGTAATAGTCCACGAAGCGGGCGAGAATCGGCCAAAACTGCGAGTGTTGATGACCGACACGTAAGCGCACCTCGGGGTTCGTCAATCAATCGTGGAAATCACTCCGAGGACCCCAAAGCAGTGAGTAATAGTCCACGAAGCGGGCGAGAATCGGCCAAAACTGCGAGTGTTGATGGCCGAATCGGCCACGTAAGCGCACGCTCGGGGTTCGTCAATCGTGGAAATCACTCGGGACCCCAAAGCGGTGAGTAATAGTCCACGAAGCGGGCGAGAATCGGCCAAAACCGCTGAGTGTTGATGACCGACACGTAAGCGCACCTCGGGGTTCGTCAATCGTGGAAATCACTCCGAGACCCCAAAACAGTGAGTAATAGTCCACGAAACGGGCCAGAATCGGCCAAAACTGCGAGTGTTGATGACCGACACGTAAGCGCACCTCGGGGTTCGTCAATCATGGAAATCACTCCGGGACCCCAAACCAGTGAGTAATAGTCCACGAAACGGGCCAGAATCGGCCAAAACTGCGAGTGTTGATGACCGACACGTAAGCGCACCTCGGGGTTCGTCAATCGTGGAAATCACTCGGGACCCCAAAGCGGTGAGTAATAGTCCACGAAGCGGGCGAGAATCGGCCAAAACTGCGAGTGTTGATGAGCCGAGAACAAAACGTAAGCGCACCTCGGGGTTCGTCAATCGTGGAAATCACTCGAGACCCCAAAGCGGTGAGTAATAGTCCACGAAGCGGGCGAGAATCGGCCAAAACTGCGAGTGTTGATGGCCCGACACGTAAGCGCACCCCGGGGTTCGTCAATCGTGGAAATCACTCGGAGACCCCAAAACAGTGAGTAATAGTCCACGAAACGGGCCAGAATCGGCCAAAACTGCGAGTGTTGATGACCGACACGTAAGCGCACCTTGGGGTTCGTCAATCGTGGAAATCACTCCGGGACCCAAAAGCGAGTGAGTAATAGTCCACGAATCGGGCCAGAAACGGCCAAAACTGCGAGTGTTGATGGCCCGACACGTAAAGCGCACCTCGGGGTTCGTCAATCGTGGGAATCACTCCGGGACCCTCAAAAGGGTGGTAATAGTCCACGAAGCGGGCGAGAATCGGCCAAAACTGCGAGTGTTGATGACCCGACACGTAAGCGCACCTCGGGGTTCGTCAATCGTGGAAATCACTCGGGACCCCAAAGCGGTGAGTAATAGTCCACGAAGCGGGCGAGAATCGGCCAAAACTGCGAGTGTTGATGACCGACACGTAAGCGCACCTCGGGGTTAAGTCAATCGTGGAAATCACTCGAGACCCCAAAGCGGTGAGTAATAGTCCACGAAACGGGCCAGAATCGGCCAAAACTGCGAGTGTTGATGACCGACACGTAAACGCACCTCGGGGTTCGTCAATCGTGGAAATCACTCCGGGACCCCAAAACGGTGAGTAATAGTCCACGAAACGGGCCAGAATCGGCCAAAAGTGCGAGTGTTGATGACCGACACGTAAACGCACTCGGGGTTCGTCAATCGTGGAAATCACTCCGGGACCCCAAAACGGTGAGTAATAGTCCACGAAACGGGCCAGAATCAGCCAAAAACGGTGAGTGTTGATGAAGCCGATCGGCCAAAACTGCGTGAAGCGCACCGTAAGCGCACGGGGTTCGTCAATCGTGGAAATCACTCCGGGACCCCAAAGCAGTGAGTAATAGTCCACGAAGCGGGCGAGAATCGGCCAAAAGCTGCGAGTGTTGATGGCCCGACCGTAAAGCGCACCTCGGGGTTCGTCAATCGTGGAAATCACTCGAGACCCCAAAGCGGTGAGTAATAGTCCACGAAGCGGGCGAGAATCGGCCAAAACTGCGAGTGTTGATGACCGACACGTAAGCGCACCTCGGGGTTCGTCAATCGTGGAAATCACTCGGGACCCCAAAGCGGTGAGTAATAGTCCACGAAGCGGGCGAGAATCGGCCAGTGTTGAAAACTGCGAGTGTTGATGACCGACCCCAAAACGTATAGCGCACCTCGGGGTTAAGTGTTGATGACCGACACGTAAGCGCACCTCGGGGTCAATCGTGGAAATCACTCGGGACCCCAAAAGCAGTGAGTAATAGTCCACGAAGCGGGCGAGAATCGGCCAAAACTGCGAGTGTTGATGACCGACACGTAAGCGCACCTCGGGGTTCGTCAATCGTGGAAATCACTCGGGACCCCAAAACGGTGAGTAATAGTCCACGAAACGGGCCAGAATCGGCCAAAACTGCGAGTGTTGATGACCGACACGTAAGCGCACCTCGGGGTTCGTCAATCGTGGAAATCACTCCGGGACCCCAAAACAGTGAGTAATAGTCCACGAAACGGGCCAGAATCGGCCAAAACTGCGAGTGTTGATGACCGACACGTAAGCGCACCTCGGGGTTCGTCAATCGTGGAAATCACTCCGAGACCCCAAAGCGGTGAGTAATAGTCCACGAAACGGGCCAGAATCGGCCAAAACTGCGAGTGTTGATGACCGACACGTAAACGCACCTCGGGGTTCGTCAATCGTGGAAATCACTCGAGACCCCAAAGCAGTGAGTAATAGTCCACGAAGCGGGCGAGAATCGGCCAAAACTGCGAGTGTTGATGGGGTTCGTCCGTGGAAACCGTAAGCGCACCTCGGGGTTCGTCAATCGTGGAAATCACTCCGAGACCCCAAAGCGGTGAGTAATAGTCCACGAAGCGGGCGAGAATCGGCCAAAACTGAGTGTTGATGACCGACACGTAAGCGCACCTCGGGGTTCGTCAATCGTTGGAAATCACTCGGGACCCCAAAGCAGTGAGTAATAGTCCCGAAGCGGGCGAGAATCGGCCAAAACGCTGAGTGTTGATGCCCGACACGTAAGCGAACCTCGGGGTTCGACAATCGTGGAAATCACTCCGGGACCCCAAAACAGTGAGTAATAGTCCACGAAACGGGCCAGAATCGGTTAAAACTGCGAGTGTTGATGCCCGACACGTAAGCGCACCTCGGGGTTCGTCTATCATGGAAATCACTCCGGGACCCCAAAACAGTGAGTAATAGTCCACGAAACGGGCCAGAATCGACCAAAACTGCGAGTGTTGATGCCCGACACGTAAGCGCACCTCGGGGTTCGTCAATCGTGGAAATCACTCCGGGACCCCAAAACAGTGAGTAATAGTCCACGAAACGGGCCAGAATCGGCCAAAACTGCGAGTGTTGATGACCGACACGTAAGCGCACCTCGGGGTTTCGTCAATCGTGGAAATCACTCGAGACCCCAAAAGCGGTGAGTAATAGTCCACGAAGCGGGCGAGAATCGGCCAAAACTGCTGCAGTGTTGATGACCGACGTAAGCGCGCACCTCGGGGTTAAATCAATCGTGGAAATCACTCCGGGACCCCAAAGCAGTGAGTAATAGTCCACGAAGCGGGCGAGAATCGGCCAAAACTGCGAGTGTTGATGACCGACACGTAAGCGCACCTCGGGGTTCGTCAATCGTGGAAATCACTCGGGACCCCAAAGCGGTGAGTAATAGTCCACGAAGCGGGCGAGAATCGGCCAAAACTGCGAGTGTTGATGACCGACCGTAAAGCGCACCTCGGGGGGTTAAATCAATCGTGGAAATCACTCCGGGACCCAAAAGCGGTGAGTAATAGTCCACGAAGCGGGCGAGAATCGGCCAAAACTGCGAGTGTTGATGGCCGACACGTAAGCGCACCTCGGGGTTCGTCAATCGTGGAAATCACTCGAGACCCCAAAGCAGTGAGTAATAGTCCACGAAAGCGGGCGAGAATCGGCCAAAACTGCGAGTGTTGATGACCGACCGTAAGCGCACCTCGGGGTTCGTCAATCGTGGAAATCACTCGAGACCCCAAAGCGGTGAGTAATAGTCCACGAAGCGGGCGAGAATCGGCCAAAACTGCGAGTGTTGATGACCGACACGTAAGCGCACCTCGGGGTTTCGTCAATCGTGGAAATCACTCGGGACCCCAAAGCAGTGAGTAATAGTCCACGAAGCGGGCGAGAATCGGCCAAAACTGCGAGTGTTGATGGCCGACATTTAATAGCACCTCGGGGTTCGTCCATCGTGGAAATCACTCGAGACCCCAAAGCAGTGAGTAATAGTCCACGAAGCGGGCGAGAATCGGCCAAAACTGCGAGTGTTGATGACCGACAAAACGTAAGCGCACCTCGGGGTTCGTCAATCGTGGAAATCACTCGAGACCCCAAAGCGGTGAGTAATAGTCCACGAAGCGGGCGAGAATCGGCCAAAACTACGAGTGTTGATGGCCGACACGTAATAGCACCTCGGGGTTCGTCAATCGTGGAAATCACTCCGAGGACCCCAAAGCGGTGAGTAATAGTCCACGTGGAAAAGCGGGCGAGAATCGGCCAAATCGGCAAAAACTGTGAGTGTTGATGACCGACACGTAAGCGTACCTTGGGGTTCGTCAATTGTGGAAATCACTCCAAGACCCCAAAACAGTGAGTAATAGTCCATGAAACGGGCCAGAATCGGCCAAAACTGCGAGTGTTGATGACCGACACGTAAGCGCACCTCGGGGTTCGTCAATCGTGGAAATCACTCGGGACCCCAAAGCGGTGAGTAATAGTCCACGAAACGGGCCAGAATCGGCCAAAACTGCGAGTGTTGATGACCGACACGTAAGCGCACCTTGGGGTTCGTCAATCGTGGAAATCACTCCGGGACCCCAAAACAGTGAGTAATAGTCCACGAAACGGGCCAGAATCGGCCAAAACTGCGAGTGTTGATGCCGACACGTAAGCGCACCTCGGGGTTCGTCAATCGTAAAAATCACTCGGGCGAGACCCCAAAGCGGGGTGAGTAATAGTCAAAACAGTGAGTAAAGCGGGCGGGAGAATCGGCCAAAACTGCGAGTGTTGATGCCCGACACGTAAACGCACCTCAGGGTTCGTCAATCGTGGAAATCACTCCGAGACCCCAAAACAGTGAGTAATAGTCCACGAAACGGGCCAGAATCGGCCAAAACTGCGAGTGTTGATGCCCGACACGTAAACGCACCTCAGGGTTCGTCAATCGTGGAAATCACTCCGGGACCCCAAAACAGTGAGTAATAGTCATGTTGGGAGCGTAGTAATTTCAAAAATTTTCCTCACGATCACGCAAGACCATGGTGATGCATAGCGAGATGAGAGTGTTGTCTCGTACCCTCGTAGACCAACAGCGAGCGTTATAACATAGCGTAGAGGAAGTAGTCGTACTTCTTCCCGATCCAACCGATCAAGTACGAGCGTCGGCACCTCCGAGTTCTGCACGTTCAGCTCGATGGCGTCCCTCGAACTCCGATCCAGCGAGTGTTGAGGAGAGTTTCGTCGACCTGACGGCGTGGTGGCGATGATGATGTTCCACCGCGGCGGGGCCGCCTAAGCTCCATAGCGGTATATTCGAGGTGTAGTTTGGTGGAAGGGGCACCGCTGCGGCTAAGAGCGATCTCAATGATCAACTTGTGTGTCATGGGGTGCCCCCTGCCCTGTATATAAAGGAGGGAAGGGGGGCTGGCGGCCAGGAGGAGGGCGGCCGGGGTGTCCTACTCCTACTAGGGGTAGGATTCCCCCAATCCTAGTCAACTAGGTTTGACCAAGGGGAGGAGAGAGAGGCGGCCCCCTTCTCCTAGTCCTAATAGGACTAGGGAAGGGGAAGGCTGCTGACCAGCACTAGGGCCCCTTTCTCTTTCCACTAAGGCCCATCAAGGCCCATTGACCCCAGGGGGTTCGGTAACCCCGGTACTCGTAAAATTCCCAATTTCACCGGAGTGATTCCGAATCAAACATAGGCTTCAATATATCAATCTTTATGTCTCGACCATTTGAGACTCCTCGTCATGTCCGTGATCTCATCGGGACTCGAACAACCTTGGTACATCAATATCATATAAACTCATAATAGCATCGCCGAAGCGTTAAGCGTGCGGACCCTACGGGTTCGAGAACTATGTAGACATGACCGAGACACCTCTCGGTCAATAACCAATAAGCGGGACCTGGATGCCCATATTGGCTCCTACATATTCTCTGAAGATCTTTATCGGTCGAGACCGCATAACAACATCGTTGTTCCTTTGTCATCGGTATGTTACTTGCGAGATTGATCGTCGGTATCAATACCTAGTTCAATCTCGTTCTTGGCAAGTCTCTTTTCTCGTTCCGTAATACATCATCTCACAACTAACACATTTAGTTGCAATGCTTGCAAGGCTTATGTGATGTGCATTACCGAGAGGGCCAGAGATACCTCTCAGAGACAATCGGAGTGACAAATCCTAATCTCGAAATATGCCAACCCAACATGTACCTTTGGAGACACACTGTAATGTACCTTTATAATCACCCGATTCGTTGTGGCGTTTGGTAGCACCAAAGTGTTCCTCGGGCAAGCAGGAGTTGCATAATCTCATAGTCATAGGAACATGTATAAGTCATGAAGAAAAGCACTAGCAACAAACTATACGATCAGGTGCTATGCTAATGGAATGG
This sequence comes from Aegilops longissima, assembly GCA_021605205.1. Taxonomy (NCBI): domain Eukaryota; kingdom Viridiplantae; phylum Streptophyta; class Magnoliopsida; order Poales; family Poaceae; genus Aegilops; species Aegilops longissima. The sequence continues at coordinate 8,316 of JAHIAM010016840.1, forward strand.
GTCATGTCAATCAGATCATTCAACCAATGATGTGATCCGTTAATCAAATAACAACTCCTTGTTCATGGTTAGGAAACATAACCATCTTTGATTAACGAGCTAGTCAAATAGAGGCATACTAGTGACACTCTGTAGGTTTATGTATTCACACATGTATTATGTTTCGGTTAATACAATTCTAGCATGAATAATAAACATTTATCATGATATAAGAAATAAATAATAACATTATTATTGCCTCTAGGGCATATTTCCTTGATCTCCCACTTGCACTAGAGTCAATAATCTAGTTCACATCACCATGTGATTTAACATCAATAGTTCACATCATATGTGATTAACACCCATAGTTCACATCGACATGTGACCAACACCCAAAGGGTTTACTAGAGTCGATAATCTAGTTCACATCGCTATGTGATTAACACCCAAAGAGTACTAAGGTGTGATCATGTTTTGCTTGTGAGATAATTTTAGTCAGCAGATTGCATCACATTCAGAGCCGTAAGTATTTACAAATTTCTATGTCTACAATGCTCTTGCGGAGCTACTCTAGCTAATTGCTCCCACTTTCAATATGTATCTAGATTGAGACTTAGAGTCATCTAGATTAGTGTTAAAACTTGCATCGGCGTAACCTTTTACGACGAACCTTTTTCACTTCCATAATCGAGAAACATATCCTTATTCTACTAAGGATAATTTTGACCGCTGTCCATTGATCTACTCCTAGATCTCTATTGCACTCCTTGCCAATCTTAGTGGTAGGGTATGCAATAGATCAGTACACTGACATGACATACTTTATAGAACCTATGGCTGATGCATAGGAATGACTTTCATTCTCTTTCTATCTTCTGCCGTGGTGGGTTTTGAGTCTTACTCAATCTCACACCTTGTAACACAGGCAAGAACTCTTTCTTTGACTGTTCCATTTGAACTACTTCAAAATCTTGTCAAGGTATGTATTCATTGAAAAACTTATCAAGCGTCTTGATCTATCTCTATAGATCTTGATGCTCAATATATAGCACTTCACGAGGTCTTTCTTTGAAAAACTCCTTTCAAATACTCCTTTATGCTTTGCAGAATAATTCTACATTATTTCCGATCAACAATATGTCATTCACATATACTTATCGAAATCTTGTAGTGCTCCACTCACTTTCTTGTAAATCTGAGGCTTCTCCAAAGTCTGTATAAAACCATATCTTTGATCACACTATCAAGCGTTTATTCAACTCGAGATGCTTGCAGTCCATAGATGGATCATTGGAGCTTGCACATTTGTTAGCTCCTTTAGGATTGACAAAACCTTCTGGTTGCATCATATACAACTCTTCTTTAATAAATCCATTAAAGAATGTAGTTTTGACATCCATTTGCCAGATTTCATAAAATGTGGCAATTGCTAACATGATTCGGACAGACTTAAGCATCGCTACAATTGAGAAAATCTCATTGTAGTCAACACCTTGAACTTGTCAAAAACCTTTTTGCGACAAGTCGAGCTTTATAGATAGTAACACTACTATCGGTGTCCGTCTTCCTCTTGAAGATCCATTTATTCTAAATGGCTTGCCGATCATCGAGCAAGTCAATCAAAATCCATACTTTGTTCTCATACATGGATCCCATCTCAGATTTCATGGTCTCAAACCATTTCGCGGAATCTGGGCTCATCATCGCTTCCTCATAGTTAGTAGGTTCATCATGGTCTAGTAACATGACTTCTAGAATAGGATTACCGTACCACTCTCAGTGCGGATCTTACTCTGGAAGACCTCGAGGTTTGGTAACAACTTGATCTGAAGTTTCATGATCATCATCATTAACTTCCTCACTAATTGGTGTAGGAATCTTTGGAACTGATTTCTGTGATGAACTACTTTCCAATAAGGGAGAAGGTACAATTACCTCATCAAGTTCTACTTTCCTCCACTCACTTCTTTGAGAGAAACTTCTTCTCTAGAAAGGATCCATCTTAACAACAAAAACTTGCCTTCGGATCTGTGATAGAAGGTGTACCCAATAGTTACCTTTGGGTATTCTATGAAAGCGCACTTCTCCGATTTGGGTTCGAGCTTATCGGTGAAAACTTTTCACATAAGCATCACAACTCAAACTTTAAGAAAGCGACAGCTTAGGTTTCTTGCTAAACCATAGTTCATACGGTGTCATCTCAGCGGTTTAGATGGTGCCCTATTAAGCGTGAATGCAGCTGTCTCTAATGCATAACCCCAAAGCGATAGTGGTAAATCGGTAAGATACATCATAGATCGCACCATATCAAAATAAAAAATGCTGATTCTGACGTTCGGACACACCATAACGTTGTGGTGTTCCGGTGGCGTGAGCTGTGAAACTATTCCACATTGTTTTCATTGAAGACCAAACTCGTAACTCAAATATTCATCTCCACGATCAGATCGTGAAACTTTATTTTCTTGTTACGATGATTTTCCACTTCACTCTGAAATTCTTTGAACCTTTCAACTATTTCAGACTTATGTTTCATCAAGTAGATATACCCATATCTGCTCAAATCATCTTGTGAAGGTCAGAAAATAACGATACTTGCCACGAGCATCAACACTCATTGGATCGCATACATCGGTATGTATTATTTCCAATAAGTCGGTAGCTTGTTCCATTGTTCGGAGAAGCGGAGTTTTAGTCATCTTGCCCAAAAGGCACGGTTATAAGCATCAAATGATTCATAATCAAGTGATTCCAAAAGTCCATCGGCATGGAGTTTTCTTCATCGCTTTACACCAATATGACCTAAGCGGCGATTGCCACAAATAAGTTGCACTATCATTATTAACTTTGCATCTTTTGGTTTCAATATTATGAATATGTGTATCACTATGATCGAGATCAATGAACCATTTTCATTGGGTGTGTAACCATATAAGGTTTTATTCATGTAAGCAGAACAACAATTTATTCTCTTACTTAAATGAATAACCGTATTGCAATAAACATGATCAAATCATATTTATGCTCAACACCAAATAACACTTATTTAGGTTCCACACTAATCCGAAAGTATAGGGAGTGTGCGATGATGATCATATCAATCTTGGAACTACTTCCAACACTCATCGTCACTTCCCTTCAACTAGTCTCTGTTTATTACGTAACTCCTGTTTGAGTTACTAATCTTAACAACGAACAGTATCAAATACTGAGGGGCTACTATAAACACTAGTAAAATACACATCAATAACCTGTATATCAAATATAACCTTGTTCACTTTGCCATCCTTCTTATCCACCAAATATTGGGGTAGTTTCGCTTCGGTGACCAGTTCCATTGCAGCAAAAGTACTTAGTCTCGGGCTTAGGTCTAGACTTGGGCTTCTTCACTCGAGCAACAACTTGCTTGCCGTTCTTTTGAAGTTCCCTTCTTCCCTTTGCCATTTTCCTTGAGACTAGTGGTCTTGTCAACCATCAACACTTGATGTTTTCTTGATTTCTACCTTCGCGATTTTAGCATCGCGAAGAGCTCGAGAATCTTTTCGTCATCCCTTGCATACTATAGTTCATCACGAAGTTCTACTAACTTAGTGATGGTGACTAGAAAATTCTGTCAATCACTATCTTATCGGAAGATTAACTCCCACTTGATTCAAGCGATTGAAGTACTCGGACAATCTGAGCACATGCTCACTAGTTGGCGATTCTCCTCCATCTTTTAGCTATAGAACTTGTTGGAGACTTCATATCTCTCAACTCGGGTATTTGCTTGAAATATTAACTTCAATTCTGGAACATCTCATATGGTCCATGGCGTTCAAAACGTCTTTGAAGTCGATTCTAAGCCGTTAAGCATGGTGCACTAAACTATCAAGCGTTCATAGCGTCGTATCTGCTCATATTGAGCTAATAGCGTTCATAACGTCGCATCTGCTCCTGCAATAGGTCTGTCACCTAGCGGTGCATTAAGGACATAATTCTTCTGCGCAGCAATGAGGATAAACCTCAGATCACGGATCCAATCGCATCATTGCTACTAACATCTTTCAATACAATTTTCTCTAGGAACACATATAAAAACATAGGGAAGCAACAACGCGAGCTATTGATCTACAACATAATTTGCAAAATACTACGGGACTAAGTTCATGATAAATTAAAGTTCAATTAATCATATTACTTAAGAACTCCCACTTAGAAAATATCCTCAATTCTCTAAGTGATTCGTGATCCATATCAACTACACCATGACCGATCATCACGTGTGATGGAGTAGTTTCAATGGTGAACATCAATATGTTGATCATATCTACTATATGATTCACGCTCGACCTTTCGGTCTCCGTGTTCGAGGTCATATCTTATATGCATAGCTCGTCAAGTATAACCTGAGTATTCGCGTGTGCAACTGTTTTGCACCGTTGTATTTGAGCGTAGAGCCTATCACACCCGATCATCACGTGGTGTCTCGTACGAAGAACTTTCATAGCGGTGCATACTCGGGAGAACACTTCTTGATAATTTAGTGAGAGATCATCTTATAATGCTACCGTCAATCAAAGCAAGATAAGATGCATAAAGGATTAACATCACATGCAATCAATATAAGTGATATGATATGGCCATCATCATCTTGTGCTTGTGATCTCCATCTCGAAGCACCGTCATGATCACCATCGTCACCGGTAGCGACACCTTGATCTCCATCGTAGCATCGTTGTCGTCTAGCCAACTATTGCTTCTCGACTATCGCTACTGCTTAGTGATAAAGTAAAGCAATTACATGGCGTTGCATTTCATACAATAAGCGACAACCATATGGCTCCTGCCGATTGCCGATAACTTCGGTTACAAAACATGATCATCTCATACAATAAAATATAGCATCACGTCTTGACCATATCACATCACAACATGCCTGCAAAAACAAGTTAGGCGTCCTCTACTTTGTTGTTGCAAGTTTTACGTGGCTGCTACGGGCTGAGCAAGAACCGTTCTTACCTCGCATCAAAACCACAGCGATACTTCGTCAAATAGACTCCGTTTAACCTTCTCAAGGACGGGCGTAGCCTCGATTCAACTAAAGTGAGAGAGCAGACACCCGCCGGTCACCTTTAAGCAGCGAGTGCTCGGGCGGTGAAACCAGTCTCGCGTAAGCGTCTGGCGTAATGTCGGTCGGGCGCTTCATCTCACAATACCGCTGAACCAAAGTATGACATGCTGGTAGGTAGTATGACTTATATCGTCCACAACTCACTTGTGTTCTACTCGTGCATATGACATCAGCGCATAAAACCAGGCTCGGATGCCCTTTGTTGGGGAGCGTAGTAATTTCAAAAATTTTCCTCACGATCACGCAAGACCATGGTGATGCATAGCAGCGAGATGAGAGTGTTGTCTCGTACCCTCGTAGACCAACAGCGGAGCGTTGGCATAGCGCGAGATTGATGTAGTCGTCGTACTTCTTCCCGATCCAACCGATCAAGTACGAGCGTCGGCACCTCCGAGTTCTGCACGTTCAGCTCGATGGCGTCCCTCGAACTCCGATCCAGCGAGTGTTGAGGAGAGTTTCGTCGACCTGACGGCGTGGTGGCGATGATGATGTTCCACCGGCGCGGGGCCGCCTAAGCTCGCATAGCAGTATATTCGAGGTGTAGTTTGGTGGAAGGGGCACCGCTGCAGCTAAGAGCGATCTCAATGATCAACTTGTGTGTCATGGGGTGCCCCCTGCCCTGTATATAAAGGAGGAAGGGGGGGCTGGCGGCCAGGAGGAGGGCTGCGCAGGGTGTCCTACTCCTACTAGGGGTAGGATTCCCCCAATCCTAGTCCAACTAGGGTTTGACCAAGGGAGAGGGAGAGAGAGGGCCCCTTCTCCTAGTCCTAATAGGACTAGGGAAGGGGAAGGCTGCTGACCAGCATAGGCCCCTTTTCTCTTTCCACTAAGGCCCATCAAGGCCCATTGACCCCCGGGGTTCGGTAACCCCGGTACTCGTAAAATTCCCAATTTCACCGGAGTGATTCGAATCAAACATAGGCTTCAATATATCAATCTTTATGTCTCGACCATTTGAGACTCCTCGTCATGTCCGTGATCTCATCCGGGACTCGAACAACCTTGGTACATCAATATCATATAAACTCATAATATAGCATCGCCGAAGCGTTAAGCGTGCGGACCCTACGGGTTCGAGAACTATGTAGACATGACCGAGACACCTCTCGGTCAATAACCAATAAGCGGGACCTGGATGCCCATATTGGCTCCTACATATTCTCTGAAGATCTTTATCGGTCAGACCGCATAACAACATCGTTGTTCCCTTTGTCATCGGTATGTTACTTGCGAGATTCGATCGTCGGTATCAATACCTAGTTCAATCTCGTTCTGGCAAGTCTCTTTTCTCGTTCCGTAATACATCATCTCACAACTAACACATTTAGTTGCAATGCTTGCAAGGCTTATGTGATGTGCATTACGAGAGGGCGAGAGATACCTCTCCAGACAATCGGAGTGACAAATCCTAATCTCGAAATATGCCAACCCAACATGTACCTTGGAGACACTGTAATGTACCTTTATAATCACCCGATTCGTTGTGGCGTTTGGTAGCACCAAAGTGTTCCTCGGGCAAGCAGGAGTTGCATAATCTCATAGTCATAGGAACATGTATAAGTCATGAAGAAAAGCACTAGCAACAAACTATACGATCAGGTGCTATGCTAATGGAATGGGTCATGTCAATCAGATCATTCAACCAATGATGTGATCCGTTAATCAAATAACAACTCCTTGTTCATGGTTAGGAAACATAACCATCTTTGATTAACGAGCTAGTCAAATAGAGGCATACTAGTGACACTCTGTAGGTTTATGTATTCACACATGTATTATGTTTCCGGTTAATACAATTCTAGCATGAATAATAAACATTTATCATGATATAAGAAATAAATAATAACATTATTATTGCCTCTAGGGCATATTTCCCTTCCGTCAATAAATGGAAATCAAGAGACCCCAAAGCAGTGAGTAATAGATGAAGCGGGCGGCGAGAATCGGCCAAAACTGCGAGTGTTGATGGACGACACGTAAGCGCACCTCGGGGTTCGTCAATCATGGAAATCACTCGGGACCCCAAAGCAGTGAGTAATAGTCCACGAAGCGGCCAGAAAAACTGCGAGTGTTGATGACCGACCGTAAGCGCACCTCGGGGTTCGTCAATCGTGGAAATCACTCGGGACCCCAAAACAGTGAGTAATAGTCCACGAAGCGGGCAGAATCGGCCAAAACTCGAGTGTTGATGACCGACCCCAAGCGCACCTCGGGGTTGTCAATCGTGGAAATCACTCCGAGACCCCAAACCAGTGAGTAATAGTCCACGAAACGGGCTAGAATCGGCCAAAACTACGAGTGTTGATGACCAACACGTAAGCGCACCTTCGGGTTCGTCAATCATGGAAATCACTCCGAGACCCCAAATCAGTGAGTAATAGTCCGAAGCGGGCCAGAATCGGCCAAAACTGCGAGTGTTGATGACCGACACGTAAGCGCACCTCGGGGTTCGTCAATCGTGGAAATCACTCGGGACCCCAAAACAGTGAGTAATAGTCCACGAAACGGGCCAGAATCGGCCAAAACTGCGAGTGTTGATGACCGACACGTAACCGCGCACCTCGGGGTTCGTCAATCGTGGAAATCACTCCGGGACCCCAAAAGGTGAGTAATAGTCCATGAAACGGGCCAGAATCGGCCAAAAGTGCGAGTGTTGATGAACGACACGTAAACGCACCCCGGGGTTCGTCAATCGTGGAAATCACTCCGGGACCCCAAAACGGTGAGTAATAGTCCACGAAGCGGGCGAGAATCGGCCAAAAACTGCGAGTGTTGATGACCGACAAAGCGTAAAGCGCACCTCGGGGTTCGTCAATCGTGGAAATCACTCGGGACCCCAAAACAGTGAGTAATAGTCCACGAAACGGGCCAGAATCGGCCAAAACTGCGAGTGTTGATGACCGACACGTAAGCGCACCTCGGGGTTCGTCAATCGTGGAAATCACTCCGGGACCCCAAAACGGTGAGTAATAGTCCACGAAACGGGCCAGAATCGGCCAAAAGTGCGAGTGTTGATGACCGACACGTAGCGCACCACCGGGGTTCGTCAATCGTGGAAATCACTCGGGACCCCAAAGCGGTGAGTAATAGTCCACGAAGCGGGGAGAATCGGCCAAAACTGCGAGTGTTGATGACCGACACGTAAAGCGCACCTCGGGGTTCGTCAATCGTGGAAATCACTCGGGACCCCAAAGCAGTGAGTAATAGTCCACGAAGCGGGCGAGAATCGGCCATCGGTGTTGAAAACTGCGAGTGTTGATGTGGAAATCACCGACCCCAAAACAGTGAGTAATAGTCCACGAAGCGGGGAGAATCGGCCAAAAGCTGCGAGTGTTGATGCACCTAAGCGCGGGGTCGTCAATCGTGGAAATCACTCCGGGACCCCAAAACAGTGAGTAATAGTCCACGAAACGGGCCAGAATCGGCCAAAACTGCGAGTGTTGATGACCGACGCGTAAGCGCACCTCGGGGTTCGTCAATCGTGGAAATCACTCGGGACCCCAAAACAGTGAGTAATAGTCCACGAAACGGGCCAGAATCGGCCAAAACTGCGAGTGTTGATGACCGACACGTAAGCGCACCGGGGGTTCGTCAATCGTGGAAATCACTCCGAGACCCCAAAACAGTGAGTAATAGTCCCGCGAAGCGGGCGAGAATCGGCCAAAACTGCGAGTGTTGATGGCCGACCGTAAGCGCACCTCGGGGTTCGTCAATCGTGGAAATCACTCGGGACCCCAAAGCAGTGAGTAATAGTCCACGAAGCGGGCGAGAATCGGCCAAAACTGCGAGTGTTGATGACCCGACGTAAGCGCACCTCGGGGTTCGTCAATCGTGGAAATCACTCGGGACCCCAAAGCGGTGAGTAATAGTCCACGAAGCGGGCCAGAATCGGCCAAAACTGCGAGTGTTGATGCCCGACACGTAAGCGCACCTCGGGGGTTCGTCAATCGTGGAAATCACTCCGGGACCCCAAAACAGTGAGTAATAGTCCACGAAACGGGCCAGAATCGGCCAAAACTGCGAGTGTTGATGACCGACACGTAAGCGCACCTCGGGGTTCGTCAATCGTGGAAATCACTCCGGGACCCCAAAACAGTGAGTAATAGTCCACGAAACGGGCCAGAATCGGCCAAAACTGCGAGTGTTGATGACCGACACGTAAGCGCACCTTGGGGTTCGTCAATCGTCGAAATCACTCGGGACCCCAAAACAGTGAGTAATAGTCCACGAAACGGGCCAGAATCGGCCAAAACTGCGAGTGTTGATGACCGACACGTAAGCGCACCGGGGTTCGTCAATCGTGGAAATCACTCGGGACCCCAAAGCGGTGAGTAATAGTCCACGAAGCGGGCGAGAATCGGCCAAAACTGCGAGTGTTGATGGCCCGACACGTAAGCGCACCTCGGGGTTCGTCAATCGTGGAAATCACTCGGGACCCCAAAGCGGTGAGTAATAGTCCACGAAGCGGGCGAGAATCGGCCAAAACTGCGAGTGTTGATGGCCGACACCGTAAGCGCACCTCGGGGTTCGTCAATCGTGGAAATCACTCCGGGACCCCAAAACAGTGAGTAATAGTCCACGAAGCGGGCGAGAATCGGCCAAAACTGCTGCGAGTGTTGATGACCGACACGTAAGCGCACCTTCGGGTTTCGTCAATCGTGGAAATCACTCGGGACCCCAAAACGGTGAGTAATAGTCCACGAAACGGGCCAGAATCGGCCAAAACTGCGAGTGTTGATGACCGACACGTAAGCGCACCTCGGGGTTCGTCAATCGTGGAAATCACTCCGGGACCCCAAAACAGTGAGTAATAGTCCACGAAACGGGCCAGAATCGGCCAAAACTGCGAGTGTTGATGGCCCGACACGTAAGCGCACCTCGGGGTTCGTCAATCGTGGAAATCACTCCGGACCCCAAAGCGGTGAGTAATAGTCCACGAAGCGGGCGAGAATCGGCCAAAACTGCGAGTGTTGATGACCGACCGTAAGCGCACCTCGGGGTTCGTCAATCGTGGAAATCACTCCGGGACCCTCAAAACGGTGAGTAATAGTCCACGAAGCGGGCGAGAATCGGCCAAAACTGCGAGTGTTGATGACCGACCGTAAGCGCACCTCGGGGTTCGTCAATCGTGGAAATCACTCGAGACCCCAAAGCGGTGAGTAATAGTCCACGAAGCGGGCGAGAATCGGCCAAAACTGCGAGTGTTGATGACCGACACGTAAGCGCACCTCGGGGTTTCGTCAATCGTGGAAATCACTCGGGACCCCAAAGCGGTGAGTAATAGTCCACGAAACGGGCCAGAATCGGCCAAAACTGCGAGTGTTGATGACCGACACGTAAGCGCACCTCGGGGTTCGTCAATCGTGGAAATCACTCCGGGACCCCAAAACAGTGAGTAATAGTCCACGAAACGGGCCAGAATCGGCCAAAACTGCGAGTGTTGATGGCCGACACGTAAGCGCACCTCGGGGTTCGTCAATCGTGGAAATCACTCCGGGACCCCAAAACAGTGAGTAATAGTCCACGAAACGGGCCAGAATCGGCCAAAACTGCGAGTGTTGATGACCGACACGTAAGCGCACCTCGGGGTTCGTCAATCGTGGAAATCACTCGGGACCCCAAAGCAGTGAGTAATAGTCCACGAAGCGGGCGAGAATCGGCCAAAACTGCGAGTGTTGATGACCGACACGTAAGCGCACCTCGGGGTTCGTCAATCGTGGAAATCACTCGGGACCCCAAAGCGGTGAGTAATAGTCCACGAAGCGGGCGAGAATCGGCCAAAACTGCGAGTGTTGATGACCGACACGTAAGCGCACCTCGGGGTTCGTCAATCGTGGAAATCACTCGGGACCCCAAAGCAGTGAGTAATAGTCCACGAAGCGGGCGAGAATCGGCCAAAACTGCGAGTGTTGATG
>JAHIAM010016841.1:0-10437 GCA_021605205.1 Aegilops longissima
TTCACGTTCAGTTTTGGTTACTTTTGATTACGGTGCAGCGCATTCATTTCATATCAAGGGTAGTTGTGGATAAATACGGATTCGCACTAGAACCCTTAGAAGCCCCTCGCGTCGATTCGCGGAGGAGAAATGATGGCGAGTTTAAGGCATCACGCAAACCTCAACATCGGGAACCACAAATTTCCGTAGAACTCATAGTGTTGGAAACTCAGACCTTGGATGTAATCCTAGGCATGGATTAGTTGTCAAAGTATGAAGGAACATTGGTTGTGCCGACAAGTCTATTACGCTCACCACCGGGCAGAAGAGGATCAAATATGTAGCCAGCACGGCCGATGAAGAATCAGTGCATTCCCTCACGGGAGTTGTTAGGAGGAAGTACACTAGTGCAAGAATTTCGATGTGTTCGGAGGAATTACAGGGAATGCCACGGACGGAGACATTGAGTTTCGATCGAGTTATTGCGGCACAGCCCCAATATCAAGAGACCTTATCGGATGCCACGAATGAGTTGAAAGAGATCAAGGATCAAATAAATGAGTTATTGGAGAAAGGATATATTAGTCCAAGCTCATCACCTTAGGGAGCCCAGTTCTTTTGGTAGAAGAAGGATGGAAGCTTGAGGATGGTTGTGGATTATCGTGCTTTGAGCGAAGTAACCATCAAAAACAAGTACCCTCTGCCGATGATCAATGACTTGTTTGATCAGCTCGTTGGAGCCAAGGTATTCTCTAAGATCGATCTTGATCGGGTATCATCGATTGAAAATTCGTGAAAAGGATATACCCAAAACAGCATTCACCACGGTATGGTTTATCTGAGTATACCGTCATGTCATTTGGATTGACTAATGCTCTGCATACTTCATGAATTTGATGAACAAGGTGTTCATGGAGTATTTGGACAAGTTTGTCGTGGTGTTCATCGATGACATATTGATATTCTCCAAGAGCGAGGAAGAGCATAAGGAACATTTGCGTCTAGTTACGGAGAAACTTGAGAACATCATTGTATGCCAAATTCAGCAAATGTGAATTTTGGTTGAAGGAAGTTGGATTCCTCGGACATGTTATTTCGGAGATGGAATAGCAGTTGATCCGCCAAGAGTGAATCGATCACCGATTGGCGGTCACCCACCTCGATCAAGGAGATCCGATTTTCTCGGACTCGCGAGGATATTATCGGAGGTTCATTGAGAACTTCTCGAAGATTGCCAAGCCCATGGTGAGCTGTTGAAGAAGGAAGCCAAGTATGTTTGGACGAGGAATGTGAAGCCAGTTTTGGAGTTGAAGAAGCGGTTGGTCACAGCTCGGTGTTGATATTGCGGACATACATAAGGAATACCGGTCTATTGTGGCGCTTCTCGTCAAGGACTCGGAGGAGTGTTGATGCGGGAAGGTAAGGTTGTAGCTTATGCCTCCAGGACAGCTCTGACCTCATGAGATGAATTATACCACGCATGATTTGGAGTTAGCAGGTGTAGTGCATGCACTCAAGACACAGAACATTTCCTCATTGGAAATCGTTGTGATGTCTATCTGAGATCACAAGAGTCTGAAGTATATCTTCACTGAAGAATTGAACCTCGGCGGAGGAGATGGCTAGAGTTGATAAGGACTACGACATGAGGCTGCATTACCACCGGTAAAGCCAATGTTGTAGCGGATGCTTTGAGCCGTAAGAGTTATGTGAATACTCTTACGGGAGGATTACCCGGAGTTAGTCGATGACCTCGAGAGATCTCCGGTGGAGATAGTTCGAAAGGATTTATCGCAACTCTGGAAGTTCAGTCCACCTTGACGAAAGGATTCGTGAAGCCGAAGTCGGACAAGGAAATCGATGAGATTAAGCAAAAGATGGAGGAAGGAAAAGCTAAAGTTCGAAAGGATGAACATGGAACTATATGGTTTGAGGATCGTATTTATGTGCCCAATGATCCGAGCTCGGGAAGCTAATTCTTGAGGAAGCTCATGATTCCCGTACTCGATTCACCCGGCAACACCAAGATGTACGGATTTGAAGCAAAGTTTACGGTGGGCGGTATGAAGAAGGACATTGCGAGTCGTAGCCGTATCGATGTTTGCCAGCGTGTGAAGCGGAACATCGAAGCAGCAGAGGTTACTTCAACCCTTGCCGATTCCGATTGGAAATGGGAGAAACTTGGTATGGATTTCATCAGGGACTACCGGGACCCGTTCGGGTTATGATTCTATCGGGTAGTAGTTGATCGTTTGACTAAGGTAGCTCACTTCATTCCGTGAAGACTACCTATACGATTGCCAAGTTGGCCAAGATATACATGACCGAGGATCGTATTCGCATGGAGTTGAGGAAAATCGTGTCGGATAGAGGAGCAGTTTACCTCAAAGTTTTGGAAGCAATTACATGAAACTTTGGAGTGCGAGGCTGGAATTGATGCAGACCTTTCATCCGAGACGAGATGGACGGACCGAGAGAGTCAATCAGATTACGGAGGACATGTTGAGAGCTTGTGTACTAGACTATGGGTCTAGCTGGGATGATAACCCTTCTGTGAGTTCTCGTACAACAACGTTATCAATCCGGTTTGAAGATGGCACCCTTGAAGCTCTATCACGGAAGGAGGTGTAGAACACCATTCTTGTGGGATAGCGTTGGAGATCGATCACTTTTGGTTCCGATCTTATCAAGGATTCGAAGAAAGTCAAGCTAATTGAGACCGGCTTAAGATAGCAGATCCTGACGGAAGAGTTATGCGGCAAAGCGCAAGGAGGTGACTTACGAAGTGGGAGACCGAGCATACCTTGTGTGTCTCCACTTCGTGGAATCAAGAGGTTTGGAGTCAAGGAAAGTTAGCACCCGATTCATTGGCCCTACAAAATCCTCGAGCGTCGTGGAGAAGTTGCATATAAGTTGGAATTGCGGAAGGATTGTCGGAGTTCATGATGTCTTTCACGTTTCTCGGTTGAAGAAGTGCCATGCAGACATGGCGATGTTCCGTTGAGAGACACGGTGCCCCTAGAGGCCATACAGCTCGCGGTGATTTGACTTACAAGGAGAAACCGTCAAAATTCTCGAGGCTGCAGAGTCACCCAACAAAGTTATCAAGTTTTGCAAGGTCTTTGTGGAATCACCACGAGGAAGAAGCCACACAGGAGCGAAGAAGATCTTCGTCGAGACCATCCGCACCTATTGCTAGCCAACCCGAATCTGAGAGATTCATCTTAAAATGGTAGGTTTGTAACATCCCAAATTTTCCTATTTGGAATGTTTTACAATTATAGCTAAGCATCCTATGCATCTGTTTGAATTTGGATTCCATTTGAAGTTTGAGAGTTTTGAATTTGAAATTTGAATTCCAAACTTTGGCATGTGAAACAATTCCAAAACCAAGCTGATAAATACTTGATCAAAAGTATGAGAGGAGCAAACATGACACTCCAAAAATATCGGAGGAAACAATGCCAGCAAATTGGATTCAAATCTGAAATTTTATTTGAATTTGAAAAAATGGTTTTCATAAAGTTTGGATTTTGGCTTTGGAAAAATGTTCAAATGAAAGGAATATTCCTGATCATTTTGGTATATATATACCCTATATAAAATATTTATAGTTTAGGTTTTATTTTTGGTTTTGTTTTATTAAAAAATAAAGAAAAATCTTTGAGGCGCCGGCCACCGACCCAGCCAGCGCCACCTAACCCCTCGGCCACCGCGCACAGGCCCGACCACTGGCCCCTAGGCCACGGCCGAGCCGCAGCCGCGCCCCCTGCCCGAATCCCTTAGGATCCGGTCGACCGCCTGAAACCCCCCTCTCTCCAGCGACCGTGGCCCCACCGTCGTCTTCCCCTCGCCCGCAAGCGGACCTCATGGGAGATCCGGGATCCAGAAATCCAGGCACCCACGCCCGATCCTTCGAACCCTCACCCGACCCCTGGCTATAAGCCGAGCCCCTTTCATTCCCCCTTAGCCGCGGAGCCCTCTCCTCTCTCTCCGGCTCATGGGGCAGAGCTCAACCCGCCGCCAAAACCCTCGCCGTCGCGCACTGGTGCCCCAGACCCTCCCAACCCACGAACCCTTCCCGAGCTTCCGCGTCTCCCAGCGTCTCCCGACTCGCCGGCCTTGAGCCCGGAGCACTCTCGCCGCCGCCGGCGTCGCGGTCGGTGAGTCCCAGCTTTCCCTCCACCGTCAGATCCCAATCGGGTGGCTAGAGATTAGAACCCAGAAGAATACGTTTTATTAGAAAACCGGCCGGCCGGTGCGGTTTATTTTAAGTTAGGTTTTATTTAGTTAGGCGGTTCTGTAGTTAAACCCTAGGCCCATTTAGACTATCGGCCTTGTCTGATATAGGCCCATTAGGCTTTTCTTTTATTTGATTTTCTGTTTTAGCGAATAGTTTCAATTTTCAAAAATGTGTATCTTTTGTTCTGTTTAATATTTTTGAGTGATTCTTTTTTGTTGGATTACAAATTTTATGTAGTTTCTGAAAAACATATATTTAGCTATGTTAAAAATAATTAAAAATGCTTTAATATTGTTTTAGTCAGAATAGCATATCTGCTATAGTTTTAGTTAGAAAAATTATTTTTGCATGATTCTTTTTGCAATCACTTCATTTTGAAATTGCCAAACCCTAGAAATTAACTTTGGTATTTTAGGATTAATAAAAAATTAATTCTAGGCAGAATCCTATTAATCCTAATTAATTGAATTGTTCTGTTTTCTTAATTAATAAATTAGTAAATTAATTTATTTTTAACTTGAGATTAGTTATTCTAGGTTAGTTTCTGTCATTCCATTAGATGAACTTTTATTTATAATTAATAAAAGTTTTAAATTAATTTTCTAATAGAAATTGGATTAGGCCTAAATTGAGTTTTATAATAGCTAATTAATTAATTCTTTTTGCTCCTAGTTGCTTAGTTAATCCTTTTCTGTTAAGTTAACCTAAAACCATGATTAGGTCATATTGAGGAATTTTTGTTAAATAAAAACTATTCTTGCTATTGTTTGGAATAGGGAAAAACCTTGAATTTGATTTCTTTGAGTTTTTCCTTTTGATTTGGTTTTGATTGTTTGGTTGTGTTATGTTATCCTTGTTATTTTGTGTGATCCTCTTGCTTGGTACTTATTATGTCATTGTTTCTCTCGGTAGAGTTCCCGGAGTGCGAAGCTTGCTACTCGACTCTTTAGCTTCGAGGATCATCGCAAGGCAAGTTTTGATCATGTTATTTCTATACCTATGTTTTGTGCATTAGTAGTTGTCACCACCCACCATTGCATGCATAGTGATAATCTTGAAGTCATTAAACTTGAGTAGTATCATGTGGTAGGATGCACCAATCCCTAGTTACCATGGCCGGGGCGTAGTAGTTATTTTGCTATGCTCGTGAGCGGGATTTGGGATGAGTGAAATTCATAAGTAAGATGTGAGAGTCAATGATGATGATGATGACCCCATGGACTACACGATCAAGATGGACTTGGAAAATCACTCTTTGGGTGGAGGGCGGTTGTGGGCACCTGGAGCACCAGTGGTGGCGGGATGCATGGAGAAGCGCCATGACATCCTGCGAGCTTCACCCAGCCACGAAGAAGGATGGATGCCCCATGACCGGAAGCTTACATGCAGCCGCAAGCCATTATGGGCTCTGGCTGGGTTGACCCTTATAGTGAAGGCTGGTGGGCGGTACTCGAGAAGTAGCGAGCGGTAGGGTTGGATGGGTGCGGCGGTGGCGGAAGAACTCTTTGGAAGACCTGTTTCATTAGTCCCGTCTTCAAACACCATGAAGTCACGAAGACTTTAAAGGAGGAATGATTCTTGCGGGAAAGTCAAACCTCTGCAGTGTTATAACCTAATCGATTACCGTGTCCCGATTCACGGACATTTGAGCATCTGGACCTTGGAAGTATTGGATATCTCAACACTTAACTCTAATGAATTAATTTGATGGGTTTATGACTTAATAATAATTTGGGAGCGAGATATTGGTTGGCGGAACCATCTCAATAACTACCAACAATTTGTAGTAATTTGCAAATAAGTCCCTTTGTAGTAGGATAAAATTGGCTTTCATAAAATGATGAAACTTAGAGCTCCACGACCAAATATGCATATAGAGTTAGTAACTTTATTATTGTTGTTCTTCATAACTGCCGACTTATTCCAAAAGCTGACTGCATGGCTACAGCGTATTATGTTGCGAGATATATTCGATCGGGGAGTGAGGCTACGCTCGCTTAGCGATTGCCCTTTGGAGTCGGATGGACTCGCTTTACCTTGGCCTTCGCAGCATTTTAGTTTATTTCTCATGAGTTGGCCTTGAGCGAATTTATTCCTTGTAATAAAGACTCTATGAGAATCGATTAATGATATTCAGGTGTGATTGAACTTTGATTACTTTATCGATGTCTTGTGAGTACCGGCATGATCTTGGGATGATACGAACCACGGAGATTTGACCGATTTTAGGTCAGGTCGCTACATGTGGAGAAGACAAAAAGGAGAAAGTTTCACATTGTCCGATTGTACAAAAGAGAGTCGCTTTTGTACCCTATCTTGTCACGGACATCTGAGCGCGGGACACCGCCTTGACAAGGCAAGGAGGTGAGCCAAGAGTAAGGCCGAAGCTTCGAGAGGACAGAACAACGCCAAGACCAAGACCACAAAGAGCAAAGGGGAAGCGGACTCCCGGAAAGACTCTTGCGGGGCGGTTTTAACAAACCCGACAAGACCCTTGCCATGGCAGCTCGTCCCACACCCTACGGGCGAATCACCCTTGAGTCCACTGCCCCCATGGGGCAAGGATTGAGGAGACATCCCGTGGTGGCATGCAGATCTTTGTGAAGACATTCAAGATCAGATACACATATAGAAGATGGCGACCCTTGGCGGGATCCCAGCCAAGGAGGACCTGAGGCCCCGGCAAGATCCTTGGGGATGCAACAGGCCAGGCAAGACCCTTGCGGGGCCGGCTGAACCCTTGCCGGGGCTCTGGCGAGCCCTTGCCAGGACACCCATAGGGCCACCATCAGGCCCGTAATCAAACCTTCACCGCCGTTGCATGTGGCTGCCGACCCAACAGGTTGGGCAGGCACTGCGTTCTGACAGCGGATCTTCATGGAGACCCACCATTCGCCACCTCGGTGCTGCACGCCTACATGGCACATGAACACTGCAGCCATGGCGTGTGTCAACCGAGAGGGGCGGCTGACAGGGCAGGGCTCTCCCGTCCCGATAAAGCAAGGACACCTAAGCAAGACACATTTAAAGGCGCCTTGTCATGTAATCGAGGATAGACTGCATCATTGTACCCTTTCCACCTCCGTGTGCCATTGTGCACCCCTTTCCCTATAAAAGGAGGCCCAAAGGCGACGGAGGAGGATTCACTTTGGAGCTCCTCCGCCCCATTGCTAGTTCAAGAACAGGAATAAACAAACCACCAAAGCAGGGTAGGGTTTCCGCATCCTCGCGGCCCGAACACAGATAAAGAGACCGTGTGCTATCTGTTTGATCCGCTCTTCTCACGACCCTGCGCCCAAACCGTAGTAGTTCTTGTGATCCCATAGGTGTTGTTCCTACCGACATCTTTGGCGGCGGTGAAGCGCGATTGTGAAATCACTCTAGCGATTAGTTGAACGCTTCTTCATCGTCATGGCGCCCAAGAAGAAAACGGCGGTGGCGGTTGGCCCGTCGAGCCGGCGTCCGTCTCGGCAGGCGAGCAGCGGACCGATCGCGAAAGGACCCGAGGCGCCGTTCGCGGCACCAACACCGTCCGGCAGCGAAGTTTGGGGCGGCGATGTTCGTCTGCGCAGCGGGCCGCCGCCAAATCAAAGATGGAGCCAGGCCCTCCGCGGGTGGCGCGGGCCTTCAAGATCGCTGCCACCCGCTTCGCGAGCGCCCGAGGCTTCAAGACTCCCCCCGGCGCCCGGCGGCGCGATCTTCTCTAGCGGTGCGCGGAGCGCGTAATCACGCCAAGGACCCGGCGTCGTGTGGAAAGAACCGGCGCCACTCCGGGATTTAGAAGACCTGCCGCTTCGCCCGGCCTAGTGAATGGCATGCGACCACGGGGTCGTGATAGACTCCCGACATGGTCGGAAAGTCGAGCCGTCGCGATCCGTGCAGGTTCGGCGCCCCGACACCTGAAGCCGGCGGCGCGTCGATTGCTCCTCGATTTCCCTCCCCTGAAACTTGGCAGTGGAAACCACTATCAAAGCCTTGTTGCGGTGGCCAACAAAAGCGAACCGAGTCGGCGGAGCCCGTCGATCTCCGGCCGAGTCCCGCGCCCGATGGCGGGAAAGTGGCGGCGCCGCAACCGCAGTGCACTCGCCTCCTCCTCGCCCGGTGCGCGGGCCGCCCGTCCCGACATTACGGCGGCGAAATCTCCGTAGCATTATCGCCGGGCCCGCTGACCAGCGCCAAGTTCTTTGGGAGCGAGAACATGAAGGCTCGAACCACTATCGGCCGCGGGAGCGCCTGTCGAACGACAAGCGGGGCCTGTGACCACCGGCAGGGGCTCGGAGGCCTACCTTACGAGGATGGCGAACACGGGGAACAAGGCGTGGCGGCCAGGCGGGCCGTCGCGGCAGGATAAGTAACGGAGAGGCCGCCGGGGTGCGAAGCGAAGGCGGCGATCACGAAGGGGCGGCGAATCCGGCGACCAAGAGTTTGACTTCTGAGAGGCCATTGCGTCGGGCGGCGCCTCGCTGCATACTTCTCACGCCGCTTAAACAATGGTGGCGAGAATTACAGCGGTAGAACCGTCGTTTGATGCCCAAAGGCGTGAAGTGGTCCGCACACCTATCATTTTTGACACTAAGGACCACCACTGATCGCACTCTGCGGTGGTGCTTGCCTGTTGGTTTCACCAACAATACACAACCTCAAGGTGGCGAAGATGCTAGTCGATGGCGGGGCGGTCGAACTTGATCTACTTTGCCGTGATCGGCTGCAATTCTGATGGAGACCTCGAAGAGGCAGCGCGTTTGGTTGGCCCGGAAGAAAGCCAGCAAGGAAAGATCACGCTGCCGTGACTTTTGAAACGACGAACTTCTGGGGCGGAAGGATCATGTTTGATGTTGCAGAATCACCCTTTCTAGCGGGATCATGGTGCCCATTGTGCCAAGTTCATCATGGCGTCACTACGCTCTACAACACCACGAAAGATGCGGGACTGTAGCGATCATCACCATCCCCTCAGACAAGAAAGATCAGCTGATTTGCGGTGACCAACTACTACCCGAGTAGCGGTTTACGGCTGCCGCCGCTAGGAGCACTTACTCCTGCAGCTTGCAGGACCTTGGGAGGAAGAAAAGAAGAAGAAGGCCGGTGAGACCTCGGGACACCCACTCCCGCAAGCGCACCCTCTTGGATGTATGGCCAACTGCCGTCGGAGGTTGACTCCACCGTGAAGCAAACAAGCCGAGGGGCCAATCCGCCGAAGAACCAAGAAGGTTTACTGTCAATGAGGGATGACGGGGAGGAGCTTTTACCATAAGCTCCACCGCTTGGCCGACAAATAGGAAGGATACGTTCGTCACCTTCACTGGGGCGAATGTCGATGTGTTTGCATGGCAAGCTTGAGCATCCCGGTGTTCGAGGGGAGGTGATTGAGCACCATCTTGATGTGCGCCCTCATCCGCGTACCGTCAAGCGGAAGGATTAGAAAGCAAGCTTTGGAGCGACAACAAGTTCATCCTGAGAGAATCCGGGCCCAGGAAGCGGCGGGTTTGCATAAGAGGAGTGCTCCATCCAGCGTGGTTGGCCAATCCGATGCGTGGTGCGCAAAGGCAAATGGGAAGTGGAGGATCCATTGATTACGAGATATCAATAAGGCTTGCCCTAAGACCCTTCCGTTGCGGCGCGCCGATCAGAGTGTTGACTCCACGGCTGGGTGTGATCATTGTCGTTTTTCCTCGGCGCCTACTCCGGCTACCACCGGATCTTCATGACAGAGAAGGCGAAGAGAAACAGCATTCATCACCCCATGCGTGAGTGCGTATTGTCATCATGCGGATGCCTTTCGGGTTGAAGAGTACTGAATTCGGCGTTTGCAAGGCGGTCCAGATTGGTTTTGAACTTCGGCTCCATAGAAATATGGAAGCTTATATGGATGACATAGTGGTCAAAACCAGGGCAGAGGCAACCCTCGCATACAGATCTGCAAGAAACATTTGCAAACCTGCATAAAGATCAATCTCAAGCTGAACCACGAAGTGCGTCTTTGGCGTTCCGTCCGGCAAGCTTCTCGGGTTCTTGATTGTCCTGGCCGATGGGATAGAGGCCAATCGAGACAAAATCAAAGCTATAGAAGCGATTAGGGCACTTAAGCGAATCAAGGATGTCGTCGGCTTGCTTTGGCATTTGCGTCGCCGCCATGGGCAGGTTCATTTCCAAATCTGCGAGCGCCCTTCCCTTTTCAAGATCCTGAAAAAGCGGGCCCAATGGAGTGGGCGCGA
>JAHIAM010016844.1:0-18882 GCA_021605205.1 Aegilops longissima
TTTCTCACGGAACTACAACCACTGTACAGCCTGCGATATGTGAGCGATAGCCAATCCAGGCGTGTCTGCGATCTGGTCACATGCAAGACGAACTGATCTTCCGTGTCATGCGAGGGGATCGTCAGAGGCGTTTGTACAACACTTCTCTAGTACTATCGCTCGTCTCTCTCTTGTATTAACTCACCCGACTTGCGGCGGCCGAGAGTGTGCCTATGGTTGGTTCTCAATTGCGGTCCCATGGGTGTGCAAGCATAATATGGCGAGTTCCATTCGGAGGCGGCGTGCCAGACCCGAGCGTCAGGGTGCGGCCTTGGCGACCAGGCGTGCTGTATACTGTACTCCGTAAATGTACGCCGTTTTCTTGAGGCTTTGCTCCATGGCGCAATCCATGGATACAAAATTAGTATCTTGTACTATTTGAAAGTCGAGGGGGCTTTTCTGCGCGGTAGGCGGGGCAGTTCCGCCTAGTCAGTTCGTCGAAGCGAAGATGAGGGTGGCTCACTGGCGTGAGGGATGTGTGATTTGGTGATTCCTCTGGACAGGTGGGGCGGTGATTTGACATTATCCATTTTAAATGCGGCTTTTCTGACGCGTGAGTCTCCCGATTCCTAACCACCTCCATGGTGCCTCTCCCGGTACTCCACCATGTAGGGATTGGCTCTTGCAGAGCCCTCCTCCACTTTTCCTTACTCTTTCCCCATATGTAAAAACTGTAAGCGGGCATATAGCCCACTATTGTACTTGATCCCTCCCCAGTGCTAAGCTTGCTGAGGAGCCTTGGATTAGGGGTGTCAGGATAGCGAACTATCACCATTGGCTGGACTCCTGGACTATGAAGATACAAGATTGAAGACTTAGTCCCGTGTCAGGATGGGACTTTCCTTGGCGTGGAAGGCAAGCTTGGCGATACGGATATGTAGATCTCCTACCATTGTAACCCGACTCTGTGTAACCTAACCCTATCCAGTGTCTATATAAACGGAGGGTTTTTAGTCCGTGGGGCGAACAACAATCATACCATAGGCTAGCTTCTAGGGTTTAGCCTCTTTGATCTCGTGGTAGATCCACTCTTGTACTACCCATATCATCAATATTAATCAAGCGAGGGAGTAGGTTTTACCTCCATCGAGAGGGCCCAAACACTGGGTAAAAACATCGTGTCCCTTGTCTCCTGTTACCATCCGCCCTAGGCATACCCGAGTTGGGACCCCCTACCCGAGATCCGCTGGTTTTACACCGACATTGGTGCTTTCATTGAGAGTTCCTCATATAAGTCATCCGGAGGCGATGGCTCCTTGATCATCAACAATAGCGGTCCGATGTGAGACTTTTCTCCCGGACAGATCTTCGATATTCGGCGGCTTTGCCTTTGCCAATTCACTTGGCCATCACGGAGCGGATCCGAAGCTTCGCTCCCTAGCCATCAGGTCGATTTGGGAGTTTGAACTACGGCCGACATCGCGGAGACTTGATCTTGACGGATTCGAGCCACAGCCATCGCAGCGCCCGCCTTGTCTCGATGGAGCACGATCTAGCTCTGCGCCGAGCGGTGTCACAGAGGCCGCACCAGCGTCACGCTCGCGACCCTTAGCTGAGGCCGACTCCGCGATCGAGGGGCGAGTGGTTTGAACCCGCCTCGGGAGACTCGATCTCTCTGGCGATTGAGCGAACTCCATCCACATCCTTTGTGAGAGCCGTGGCTCCAAGGTGCGGACTCCTCTCCGGACTCCGAACCCTCCGCGCCCTTAATCGAATCCAATTGGGCGCCGGTTATGGAGTTCAACCCCGCGGACATCTTTCAGCACTCGCCCTTTGGCGACATCCTGAATTCACTAAGTCTCTCTCTTTGCTCTGGAGAGCCCTGGCGGACTACGGTCAGGAAGGTTGGGATCTTGGACGGACGAGAGAAATTCGCGCCCACCCACCACCCACTTTGTAGCCCAACGATGATTATTTAACCGACATGCTGAACTTCGACTCCGAAGACATCGGCGGTATGGGCGGCGATGCTGGAGCGACCAGAACCAGCGCCTCTACAAGGGGCCTTTGGAAGGCCACCTCATCATCGACATATACATGGTGGACATCCCAAAAGATGGGAGCAACGATGGAACAGCGGATGATGACCCCTCGAAAGCAGCCCAAACACTCGGCGTCGGTGGCAGCTGCTCTAAATCCGCCACACAAAAAACGGTGATTCCGGCACGGGAGATAATAACACCCGGACGGTCACAAGACAACCCCCTCCAGCGAGATTCAGCACGGGAGGAGGGGCCAGCCCTCATGATAGAGGCGACGGGGCGGTGGAGGGCGATAATTATATGCCTCCCTCCGAAGATGAGGCAAGCCTCGGCAATGACAATTTATGCGTGCACGAGATCCCGCCGAACAGGGGCGTTTCAAATGCAGGCTTATGGCCCGCGGCAAGCAACCTCAAGAAAAAAGCAGCACAGACTTAGAGCTGACCAAGACTTGCTAGGCGGCAGATGGTGAAGTCCTTGCAGCCCGAAAATGTCTGAACTCGAGCGCCCCTCCAGAGATACCCTACCCGAGCTGCTACCCCAATTAGAAGGAAGCACCCAAACCTACATCACAGCGCATGTCACGGACGCCAAATCACCCGTGGCGCGGCAGAGAGGCCTCTAGACCCTCCATTCAAGCCGCACGCGGCGCCGCTCGAAAAAGTACCAAGGCAGGAAGCGGCGCGGACCTGCGAGACATATTGGAGGACAAGGCAAGGCAAACAAGATCGATCTACGGATCGTGGGCGCCGACGTGATGATAACCGTCACGCCGGATACAGCAATTCCGGCGGGGCGAACACGATGAACAAAGCTCATTTGAGCTGCGTCGTGATATAGCTCACGGAGCACACACCCACTATGCTTCTGAGGGCGAAGTAATGGATCATCAAATCGAGGTTTCAAGCAGATCCTGCGGTTTGGATCAAGGACTACCTCCTCCATATCCACATGGCCTTGGTGATGATCTACCCATCAAATACCTCCTCAAGCTTAAGGACCAGCTCGGCATTGGCTTAACACTTGCCGCGAGAATCAATTGGTTGTTGGGAGGACACGGAAGCGCATTCCTTGATAACTTCCAGGGCATCGATGCGACCACGAGCGCCGATGACCTCAGCCACATAATTCAGCGGAAGAATCGGCCGGACAATTACGGACCACGGTTCCTAACCAAGAAAAATCAAATCGTTATTTGTCCGGGATCACGAGGCCCTTGCAGCCTTCAAACGCAACATCATGACGAGTGGCTTGCCCGGCACCTAGGACAGGAAAAGCGAAATCCATGGCAGCCCTCTAGCGCTCACTGACCCGATTAGCCAGTTACGTTCGAGGAGCAGGGGTCCCAGACTTTCACACTTTCGCTACTGACTGGCGGCGTAGCTCAAAGGCCCGGACAGCCCATCTTCATCAACACAAGCTCAAGACCGTCGTGAGGGAGCCAAGGCTCATGAGGCGGACGACCAGGGGAGCTTCCTCGAGCCGCAGCCTCGTCGAGGCAGGGTACCTCGCAAGGTGCCCATGGCGCAAGCCATAACGACCAAAGAGGCGCCCGATCGAGCGTGACGCGGCGCATAGCGTCCTTCTTTCCTCTTTGGTGTAAAGGGGCAAGCGCGGCGAGGGCATCAAGCAAAAGGCGTCCGGTTTGATTGCAACAAGACCAAGACCAGCACCAACGGCGGAAGGAGTCATCGTGGAGCCCAAGCGAGGCGTCATCACGAGCCTTTGGCGGCGAGGACCAACTTTAGTCGGGATAAGTGTACCAGCTGTTTCCCCTTCAAAATGATGGCCAATTATTGGCGCCCTTCCCTTTCGATATTTGGGAAGAGGCCAGACGCCTTACGCCTATAAATAGGAGTAGCCACACTTTCAGGTAGAAGGATGGGAGGGATCGCCAAGGATAGAGAGGAGGGCATTTGGAATCGAGGAGAGATAGAGGGCCGATCCTCAAGCTAAATGACCAACACCACCTAGCAGTTCATCACCCACCAGAAGCGAGACCCTCGCGGGGCTGCTCTTCCTGTCTTTATTCTTCATCAGCCCGGAGGCAATCCACCACACCACAAACTAGAGTAGGGTATTACACCACAGCGGTGGCCAGAACTAATATAAATCTCGTGTCTCTTGTCTTTGTACTTTTTAGTAGTTTAGGTCCCTACGATTGATTCGGAGTCTGAGGCGGTGGAGGAATGGATCTCAGCACCCAAGAGTTCGAACCTTAAGTGCGCGGACCCGAAATCCGACATTTGCAGCGCCAGGTAAAGTGCGCGGAATCTACCTTCGTCGCCTCGTTCTTCCCCGACCCCATAACCATATCGGCGCTTCGTCGGGCCGGCGCTGGCCTCGAGCCGCCCTCGCCTCCCATATGCGCCATGGATGGCTCCCGTCGTGAGCGTCCATATCGTTCCCGTCACCTGCACGCCACCGGCCCGGCGAAAGGAGCAACAACATTGTCGTCCAGCACCCGTCCATGGCGTGCACGCCGCTTACTTGCACGCCGCCAGCTCACCCGGCTGGTTCGCCGTCACGCGCTTGCAGCGGACCATGGAAGCCGAGCTGCACTCGCTCATGACAACAAGCAGGCTCCCTGCTTCCGCCCGTCGGCAGCGTCTCGAAAAATGGCTCGACCGAGTCACGGGCTTCGTCCAGCTGCTGCGAGAAAGCGACCCGTGTAAATCCGTCTCGCTACGCGCACCCGCCCGTAGCCCGGCGATGAAGCTCCGGGGCGCCTCGGCCGCCTCCTCCTCAAAACGGCGCCCTGCCCCAAAGCCAGCGCGGTCCACAAGGCGGAACCCCGTTCCGCCCGGTGCTTGACTTTCGGCAAAAGAAGCTACCAAAGTTCCACAGCCGCAGAGAAGCTGCCAGCGCTCCCGCTCTAACGCGTCAAGACCATGCTCCCCCAGCAGCGGCCAGGGAAGCCCACAAGACCCAAGCTCTCTGCCGTCCGAAGCCCCCAGCCCGCGGCGGGCTTCCCAGCGCCTTCACCTCCGAGCTGCGCCTTGTCGCGTGGCCGCCAAGTTCAAGCCGGACCTGCCTCCTGCTATGCAGGGCACGGCTAACCCTCGGAGTTCCTCCAGCTCTGAGCTGAGCATCGAGGCCTGCCAATGGGATGAAAGGTCATGGCAATTGGTTTCCATGGCTCTCAGGGCGAGGCCACTTTGGCTCCTGAACTGGCCCGAGCACGATCTCTTCTGGGCGAGATGCATACCGCTTCATCGCCAACTTCCAAGGTACTTTCGCGACAAGCCACCCGCCGTGAGCAACATCGTCCGAATCAAGCAGCGGCAAGGAAACCACGCAAAAGTACATCCGGCGCTTCAACAATGCAGCGCCTCAAGATCCCAGGGGTAGCGGAGGAGGCCATCATCTCTGCCTTCTCCGGCCGTCTTGTGACCGTCAAGATGAAGGAGGAAGTGGCGATGCATGAAGATCTGTGCACCTCCACAGAGCTGTTCAACTTGGCGACCAAGTGCGCCGAAGTGAGAGGCGCCTCTCCTCCTCGAGCTGCCTGCCAGCGGATCCCGAAAGAAGTCAAGGCCAGGGCGTGAAGCGCAAAGGGGCTGCCGTGCTTGCGGCCCGAACCGGAACACCAAGCGAGGCCGAGATCTGCGGAGTCCTCCAAAGGCAGCCGATGCTTCGTGTACCACGACCTCCACACCACAACACCAATGAATGTCAAGAGCTTGGGCGTCTGTGAGAAGGAAGGTGTGAGCGCTAAGCCTTGATGACCGGGGCTACGACCGAGGAGGGAAGGAATCACGGGGCTATTTGGGAAGACCAGCACGCCATGGTGGTGGCGACCAACCTCGCGAGGACGTGGCAGCAGACCCACCTCGCGAGGCTGGAGGGATCAACCTCGCGAGGATCACCCGCGTAGGAACGCAGGCCTCCCTCGGCTGTCACGCCGCCAAGGAGAATCGAAGAGCTGTCATCGGGGCGACAGCTGGGGCTTCCGGAGAGCGTGTGTGATCGCTGCATCCTGGGTGGAGCTCAAGCCCCAAGCTCACCGCATCTTCAAGCAGTTCGCCTGCGAGGTGAATACAGTCCTCCCCAACTTCGAGTCCACAGCGCCTCTCTCGGTGGTCGCGTGCGCCATCACGTTCATTTCAGCGGATCCAGCTCAAGTCGCGCAACCCGGCGGAGTTCTCCGATGCGCTATTCCCAAATCATTAGCAATGTGCTAGTCACCAAGACCCTCGCCGGCGGCGGGCAGGGCTCAGCGTCTGTCCGTGGAGACTTTCAACAATCTTCAAGTGCCTTACGGTCAGCTTCAGCCAGCAAACCTTTCTTGAAGTCACCGACGGCTCCACAGTCGATCGGTGTAGAGTCCGCCTTCCTGTCACCTTCGGGCTCGTGACAACTTCCACACCGAGCTCATCGCCGCAGCGGCGTGGCCCACATTACGCCTGCCATTACAAGCGCCATCCTAGGGTACCCAGCGTTGGCCAAATTCATGCCCGTAACCCACCATGGCTACAACGTCCTCAACATGCCGAGGCGGCGGGGTCATCCACGGTGCCCTATGAAGAGAGGCGATATGCTCCACAGGCGAGCCTTTGGGCACGCATCATTTGGAAGACCAGACCAGCGAGAGGAGGCCTCTGAGGCAGCGCAAGAAGAAGAAGACATCGACCGGCTCGGCTCTTCAAGAGACAGCCCCTCGGGCCCACAGCGGGCGGGGGAGCCTCCTTCCATCGCATAGGAAGCGGCGCGGCGCCCTCCTCGAAGCCGGGCTGGGGGCTCTCCTGGAGGGCCGCCGACCTCGCCAAGTCTCGAGGGCGCTTGGGCACCGTGGGCGTGTTTGAAGCACGTTTCCATAGCGGGAGCAAGACCGGAGGGCAGAACCCTTGAGGTTCGTGGGCAAGGCCATTCAAGACTCTGAGTCAAGGGTCATGAGGGCAGCCGCCGCCACTGCATGTGGCCCCCATCGAGCGAGGATGGTGGGCTCGGCGTCTGCATCATTTATACCAGGGCTCAGCGAGCCGCATCTCAAGCGCCTCTAGCCCTCATGAGTGGGGCGTTGAGGTCCGCCCCAGCTATGTCGCATGCCTTACGGCACCTAAGCGGCTGCAGCGCTTCCAGGTCTCATGAGGACCATCCTGGAGGCTCAAGAGGTCGAGGCACGCGCCTACAGCGAAATGGAGATGGCCGCGAGCCACCAGCGCCTCCGGGCCTCGAGGCCCGGCGCTGGGGCTCGTGAGGATCGCTCCCAGCACACAGTCTGCTACATCAACAACCCTTCATCCCCAACATCACCGGTGACATCTTTAAGTTTTATTTCCGGCTGGGGCGCCTTGAGGCGCATTATTCCCAGGCAGCGTGGGTCCGTCGGGCATTTATCCTTCCTACTTTTCCTTAGGATTATGCTCTCGCTCCACCATGCTTGTTATTTGGCGCCTTTTCTGGGTGGCGGAATCTTCGCTAAGGGGTGCACGAGCATCGCGACTCGAGGCTCCTACCGCTCTCCGGCCCTCACCCTCTGGTCTTGTCCATGGCACGACTGGCTTGCCGGGGGTAGACCAGCCGAGCCGGGACCCGGCGTGGGTTGCGTCATCTAACCTAGCTTAGCGTTAAAGGGTGCACGAGCATCCGACTCAGGGCTCCTACCGGCTCTCCGGCCCTCACCCTCTGGTCTTGTCCATGGCATGGCGACACGGCTTGCCCGGCGGTGAGACCAGCCGAGCCGGACCGGCGTGAAACCGCGTCAGCCAAATTGCGGGAACACACTCGAAGATAAGGCCGAGCCAGGCGCAACCCGCCTTAGGTGGGCCTCGTGAGTCCCAAGGCTTACAGGTGCCCCAACACACCTCGCGAGGCCTCTCGTGCCTATCCAAAGCAACTAACGGCGGGACTAACGATCGCACAGGCTCTTGTCTCTTTGTGGTGAACTCGGGAGTCCCTCAAGGAGCAGGCAGCCTCGCCAATCTCTAGCCGGCCAAGCACGGACCTAGCGCCGCACCGGAAGCTCATCGACCCTCGAAGATAAGTCACCCTCGGACACACTAGTCGCCATCACCATCTCACACTCAATGCGACCCCGTCTTAAGCGTCGCTCTCCTTTCTCACGAATGATGGCTGCTTGGCGCCAAGGTGGACCCCACGAGCATCGCGACTCGGAGCTCTTACGGACCTCGGGCCGTAACCTCCCGCCTTGACCACGGCATGCGACACGGCATACCGAGCAGGCAAACCGCCTTGGGGCTAGGACACTGTCGACGTAGAGCATCAAGCCCTCCACGAGCTCGAAAGGAAGAAACTGAGCTAGAAGCGGAATGAGCATCTGCCTGCCTCACAACAAGGATCATATTGACAAGCGAAGCTATAAACATCTTACAAGCACCATGAAGTACATTCTTGGCTCCTCGGAACAAAAGACACGAATCCTAAGAGTCCTATCTCGAGGGAGGACCACGGCAGCGCCATCATCAATAGTGGGCCACCGGTCAGAGCCAACCCATCGAGATCAGGCGGCGGCGACCGCAAACCCGCCCTGCTCCGGGGCCAGCGCGGCTCGAGGCTCGTGCTGTCATCGCTTCGTCTCCGTGTCGAGATCTCGGAGTGCTGGATCCTCAGCGCCTTATATCGCTGAGCTGTCGAGGAGCGGGTGGTCGGCCCTGTCTCGCCACAGGGACCCGACCACCTCTCCGGGGCAACACTCCAGCGACCCTCAGCGTCGAAGACCTTGAAGGACACCACCGGCACCATCGTACTCCGGTAGGATCGTGAGCGCCCTCTCCTGCAGACCGGTGACCTCGTCCAGCCTTGAGTCATGAAGACCTCGCCGGGGCCTACCGCAACCTCTGCCCGGTCGCGAGGCGCCGCAGCGGTGTGCTGCAGCGAGTCGAGGTTCCCCCCTGCAGGACGGCGGCGAAGAAAGAAGAAAGGCGAATCCAAGACTTGGGGCGCGTGGCAAGCACAAACTCCCGGCGAGCCCTCGGCGTGGACTCCGGGGAAAGCGCACGTGACCCGCCGGCGTCGCCGCGCCCGTGGCGCCCGGCATCACCTCGCCGGGCCCACCAATTTGCGTAAAGGGAGAAAACCCGGTGGCGGCCCCGCGCCCGGGGCATGGGCCTCTGGCGGGCTCCTGCCCAACACCGGAAACAAGCCGCTTCTTTGGGGGGGGGGATCCTCTTGAGGCCTTTCCTTCTCTTCCCTGGAGCCGGGGATCGACCATCCGAGCGGCGAGAAGGAGGAAGCGAAGGATGGGCGGAAGGCGGCGCCCGTTCGTCCTATCAGGCCCCGTCGGCCTCCACGATCACCGGTCATCATGCCCAACTCTGCATGCAAGGACTCGTCTAATCCGGGCGGTTATCGAGGCATCGTGGGAAGCGTCGCGCGTCCAATCAACCGCCACGCGGCGCCCAAAACCCAGGCTGTTAGACCCTGACGCTTCGCCTTGCCCTTCGCCTCTCGCACAGCCAAGTTCGAGCGCGCCATGGGCCCGGTGCTCTGTCGGCGTTCTAGGAGCAGGGGTCCCAGACTTGCACTGCGGCCTGCGGCGTGGCTCAAGAGGCCAAGACAGCCATCTTCATCAACACAAGCTCAAGACCCTCGCGAGGCCAAGCCTCGCAGGCGGGCGACAGGAGCTTCCTCGGCCGACCTCGTCAAGCTGGCTCATGAGGGCCCGGAGAGTTCAAGCGGGTACCTCGCGAGGTGCCCATGGCGACAAGGGTGCCGTCGAGGCGCCCGGCGCGGCGTCCTCCTTTCCTCTTTGGTGTAAAGGGGCAAGCGCGCGAGTGCATCAAGCAAAGCGTCCGTTTGGTGCAACAAGACCAAGACCAGCCCCAGCGTCGGAAGGAGTCATCGTGGAGCCCAAGCAGGCGACATCACGAGCCTTTGCGGCGAGGACCAACTTTGTCGGGATAAGTGTACCCTGTTCCCCTTCAAAATGGCCAATTGTT
This sequence comes from Aegilops longissima, assembly GCA_021605205.1. NCBI lineage: Eukaryota > Viridiplantae > Streptophyta > Magnoliopsida > Poales > Poaceae > Aegilops > Aegilops longissima. The sequence continues at coordinate 9,923 of JAHIAM010016844.1, forward strand.
TGGCGCCCTTCCGCTCGATATTTGGGAAGAGGCCGGGGCCTTCGCCTATAAATAGGGTAGCCACACTCAGAGTAGAGGATCGGAGGGATTGCAAGGATAGGAGGAGGGCATTTGGAATCCGAGAGAGAGATAGAGACCCGATCCTCAAGCTAGAAGCGGCGGAACACCACCTAGCAGTTCATCACACCCACCAAGAACAGACCCTCGCGGGGCTGCTCTTCCTATCTATTTCTTCATCAGCCCGGAGGCAATCCACCACACCACAAACTAGAGTAGGGTATTACACCTAGCAGTGGCCGAACTAGTATAAATCTAGTGTCTCTTGTGCTGTTCTTTTTAGTAGTTTAGGTCCCTGCGATTGGCAGTGCGAGGCGGTGGAGGATGGATCTCCAGCGCCGAGTTCGAACCTTAATAGTGCGAGACCGAAATCCGACTACCGCTTTTGCGGGAGAGGACAGCCTGGCTAGCTTCGTAGTAACAACTTGACCAAAAACCACTGTAGTTCGGATACCAAGGACATCAATGGCAGGTCGGCGTCGCCAACAAGCACAAAGCGCCACATAGCTGGCGATAATCTTTGAAGATACACGGTCAATGCTGGATTAGAGCTCTAAACCGGTCAGCGAAAGGCTGTTCAAAAGAAATACTCGGGCCCATCAATCTGGACCGAATACTCGATCGCTTCGTGCCAAATACATGGCACCCGAAAAACCATAACCACACCAGCGAGGATTATTGGGTCTTCAAGCAGGCGAGGCAAGTTAAATGCCAAACTCAATGACAAGGGGCTGCATAGAGATGCGAGGAGGAGCCCGCGCCGAACAATAGAGGATAGAAGGGTTTCCCCCATTAGTGCGGACCGGTGAACATGATATCACAACCCACATACCCAAAGGGAGGCGGAAGCGTCAGCTAAAGGGGCGTATATGCGATGGAGCCGAGTTGCCCTAAAGTTCAACCATGGTCCTCCTGCCGATCACCTTTGATCGAAGGACCACCCACTAGCATCCGCCACGGCGGATTCGCCGCAGTGGTTCTTGACCCAATCATTGTGGTTCACCTCACTAGAGTCCTGATGGCGGCGGTAGCAACCTAAACCTGCTCTATCAAGATACGGTGCAAAATGGGCATAGAACCCTCAAGTTAAACCCAAAACGACCTTTAAAGGCGTCATACGGTGTGAGGCCAATTTCAGGCTCAATTACACTCAAGTGGTCTTCGGATCCCGGATAACTTCGGCGAAGGTTAATCTTGACATAGTCCGTTCCATTGGCTATCATCCTGCGGAGAACCGCATTTGCAAAATTCAATGCGGTGGCCTCCAACCTCAAGCAAGATGCGGGCCCTCGGGAAGTAATGGTCAATGGAAACACGGGCTCTCCCAGCGGAGGAGCATAAGCGGCCCTGGGCGGAGGTGCAAAGCAGCCTCTCCCGGGCAACTCGAGTCCGGCTATAGCGTCGGACACTTCAAAAGCGCCCGGGGTAACCTACAACAAGACCTTTGGCATGATTAAACCGGCGTGCCCCAACCCAGCCCCGCAAAATTAAACCAATTTCGGCGTACCTCGCTCGAATACCATGGGCATAAGGGGGGGACACGACCCGCAAGCGAATGCGGCTCAACCCGGGGGCCCGATTGTGTCATTCTTTTTCTTTTTTCTTTTTATTTTCTCTTACTTTGGACTCCGTTTTAGAAGCCCTGTCCGGCACTAAATTGAACTCACGATGCAACAGCCCGGGAAGCGAAAAGCTATGTCAGTGTCCGGTGGTCTCTCTCGGCATTATACTTTTTTACATACCATCCAAGCTTACCTGGAAGGGACATTTAAATAGTCCCATCCCTTGCTTATCCTTTTGTATCGTTCTTGCTTTCATTCGGTACCTTTTGAATAAACAATACATAGCTTTTGCCTATTATTGCACTCCTTCTTTATCTATATATTTCATTCATGACATGTTGCCCTTTACACTTTAGTCGGCCAATACAGGGGCTTAAGTACCCCAAAAATATGGGTGATAAGTCCGAACACTTTCAAAGCGGCACCGAACTTATAGCATTATATGCATCGGCCGAATCATGTCTTGGGTAATAGTTGGGTTTGCCCGGCTCCCATGTTTTGGTCCTTCGTTCCGTTATATCCTAAAAGGTTGGGAGAACCACTGGATTTTGCCCGGTTGGTGGGTTGAGCACCTCGGTGAAAAGCTAAAACTGCCGTCATGATAGGCGAGCGGTCGCTGTTAAAGAGGTTTTAGGGTCCCTAAAGACTTATGCGCGGCGAGGCCGGCATTGTTTTCCAAAGCGTGGATAGCCCCAACTTCGGTCTTCGTATCTCCGAAATTTAAAATTATAGAATTCTATGGCTAAGTGAGTGTTCAAGCACTATAAGTCCGATTCCTTTTGTTTTGGGCCTCCTCGAAGGACCCAAGAATGGGAACAAAAGGGCTCAAGTTTATCGAACACCCCCTTGGCATGGGGGTAAACCAACATTGCCATCTCTCAAATTTGATAAGCGCCGTCGGTAATATTTAAATTCTAGCGTTGCTTAAGCGCATATGAACAGGTTTTCAGCGTCGGGATAACAAATCGAGTCTATTCAAAATTAATCTTTGGAGCATTCCCGCTATAATGGGCACCCTTTTGGGCCCTCATGCATTCGGGCTTCGATGCTCCTTGCCCTTTGGTGGTCCGTCACAAGCTTCTCACATCAGCCCCAATGCACTTTTAGGGCAAGGGGGCGGCCCTTCAATGAAGGGGGCTTATGACTCAATCCATGGAGGTACCGCGCCCCACTTTGGATGCTCTGCATTGGCCCAAGGCCACCGGGTTGGGCCTTTCATGGCCTGTTGGCGACCCCCCCACTTCAGGTCTCGGAAAGGATGTCGCCTCACATCGAGACCGAACACCTTTTTCCGTCGGCTCCCCTCCTTGGCGGTGAAGGCGCTCGGAACCCGGGGAGATCTGAATGCTAGGCTCTTGGAATAATTAATTCCTTTAATGCCTGCTTTAAAAGAATGCCTTACCCCTTCTTCTTTAATTTAATTTCTTGGAGGCTTTTTGGCTTTGGCCTTGGCGGCTGGCACTTTAAGGCAGGGGCCGGACTCTAGTCTTGATCACGCTCCAAACTCGTGTTTTTCCACGAGGCTTGGACCTCTTCCCCCCCGCCACCCGCCCTAATGTTTCTCGCTCGTGCGCTGGCCGCTTTGGTTTCGGCCCGTGGACCCTTCCTTGGAGTCGCCACCTTTGGCCCCTACAAACCATTTAGTCTGTCATTTTTCAGCAAATCCTTTTTAAAGGTATTACTTTAAGAAAGGTTTCCTTCCTTGTCCCGACTGCTTCTTGCAAGGCCGGCTGTTCTCGAACCGCTCGAGGCCTGCTTAATGCATTGACCTCCGCGATCGGCGGGAAGGTCCACCCGCCTGCATTCCCATATTGACATCATGTTAGCTCATTTTATCTTTTTAGATCCTCGTCCCTTTTCTTTCCCAACACCAAACTAAGCCGGGGCTACTGTCTTGCTAATTTTTACATCTAAACTTACCTAAAGCCTTAGAAGGCTGGTCGAACGTCAGCCCCTCTTGGCGGTGTTTACGGATCACCACCTCATACGTGGGTGCTCCTCTCGATGGGCGCCGTTGGCGCCTCCGCCAAACTTTCGGTGCCTCGGATGGAGGTTACCCCCTGGTCTTGCCCTTCTTATGAAGGGGCCCTTGGGACTTGAAACCGCGAAGGTTCGATCCGAGTCCGGCACAAGGCGGACTTAGAGCCCTCTGGGTTTCGCCCCGCGCCGGGTCGGGAGGTGCTGCGGTGCCTCGGGACCACTTCCTCCTGGCTGGGCCCCTTTTGGGACTCCACCGCGTGTGTCTGCGTCCACGAGGGGAGGAGGCGGTCGGAAGTGAGTGTTATTCACATCCGGCGAATTGAGGGACTCGGCGAAGCGGCGTGCTCGTCCGTGGGCGAGGCTACATGGTTATATTGACGTTAGAAGACCTTGTCGACAAATAAAAGTCCGGCTATTGAGTCCGGACACTTACGATCTTGCAGGGGCTCGTTGTAACACCGGATGTAACTTTCCATATTTGTAACTCAACTCTTGCCATTTTCGGCATTGTGATATGATATTCCCTCCGTGGTTGGGTTTTTCTTCATTTTGCATTTTGTCCATGTCATGCTTTCATATCATGTCATCATGTGCATCGCATTTGCATCGTGTTAGTCTCATGATTCGAGCATTTTCCCGTTGTCCGTTTTGCAATCCGGCACTCCTATGTCCCGGCGTCCCTTTTACGTTTTCCGTGGCGGGTACTAAACTTTCTCGGAATGGACGAGGTTTGTCAAGTGGCCTTGGTATACCACGGTAGACCACCTCAAGTTTCGGGTCATTTGGAGCTCGTTTGGTACTCAGCAGTTAACCTTACTCTATAAAGGCCTCTTTTAAGTTGCAGCCCAACACCCTTTCAAAACAGCCCAATAACCCATCTAAGTCACTTCCATGCTCTCGTCGTTCGATCCGATCGTGTGGGCAAAACTACACCTCATTTGGACTCTCCTAGCTCCCTCTACCTATTTAATCACCCCTTCCAAATCGGTCTAAACCCTAGCCATCCTCATCCCCGCCCGGGACAAAATCGGCGTCGGACACGTCCGCCCGCCGCCGCCGCCGCGGCGAACAAAGCCGCACCTACCCGCCACCCCGCCCGCCCGCGAGCCGCCGAGCGCCTCGCCGCGCCCGCCGCCCACGCGCCTCCCTCCCCGTCGCCGCCGCGGTCCTCGTGGCGCCTCCGCCGCGCCACCGCCATGGCCGCCCCCGCCCGCCACCGCCGCCCCGCCCGGGTCTCCCGCCGCCGCCGCCACCCCGGCCAGCCGCGGCGCCCTCTCCTCCTCCGGCCCGGCCGCCCGGCTCTCTCCTCCCGGAGCCGCCGCCCCGCCTCCGGATCTCGGATCCGCGGGGTTGACTTCTTCCCCCTTTTTCGTCCAAGTTTTTATTCGTTGATTAATTTGTGGCATTTCAGCATCATAACTTTGCACCCGTAGCTCCGTTTATGCGTGTAATATGTCAAAATGTTAGCCTCGAAGAGTAGATCATTTAATCTCATTGCATCATTTTCATTTGAGCTCATCTTGATGCCGAAATGCTGTTAGAAGAGGGCTATGTGATGTTAGTTTCTTTCTTAACGAACATGCACTTTGTTATTTTTGCTATGATTGATGTGTGCACCCTATGAATTTGAGTCCTACATGTGTTTTGTAATATGCCATGCCATCTTTCAGGGGTGTATGCCATGTATTTTGTGATCTATGTGGTGACTAGCACAAGCATGCAAATAGGCTTCTGATGTTGCTGTTTCATGTTTTTGATATTTTGATGCCATGTTAACTTGATGCTACAAGAGATCCATGCATATTTTGAGATACTTCATAAGGATGTTTTGAACATATGGTTATTCTCTATCCATCCATGCCTTTGTTTGCAATTATGGAGTGCCATAGCTTGAGTCAATCGAGCTCTACTTTTGCTATAAAATGTTTCTGGCAGATTGTTTACATGTTATTCAATTTTGCCAAGGTTGTTGTGGTTGATCCGTGTATGCTATGATGTTGTTCTTGCCATGTATGTCTTCTATGCCATGTCTTCTTGATGTATGTATCTTAGTTTATCATTAAAGGCTCTGTAGTAGTGCTTTGAGCTCTTAAACATGCCTACTTGTTATCTGTTTTGCATGCCATGTTCTGAATCATTATGAAACTTGCATATTGACATGGGTGTTACTATATTTTCTGATCCTTTTTGGCTTATGGTCAGTAAGGGACTTTTGTTCTATGCTTTGAGTAGATTCATGCCATGCCTTGTTTTGCTATTATAAGTTCCTGTAGCATGTTGTTTTCTTGTCTGAACATTGCTACCTATGCTATTTTGCCATGTCGCTGATATTTTTGCACTTTTGCCATGCTTGTTTGGACCTGTTATGATGTGTTTTAGCCGTGCTCAGTGTTCATCTTTTGTCAAGCATCTTGAGTAGATCACTGCCATATGCTTTGTTTATACGTTTGGGTGCAGTAGCTTAATTTCTTGTTGCTTGCTAAGTGGCATCATCTTTGTTAATGGCGATTTGTGCCATTCTTGTTTTGCTTGTCATTTGCAAACCGTGCATCCGATTCGGTGATCTTTATATCGATTTCAACGAAATCATCTCATCTTTCAGCGGCATACTTGGTTTGCCAAAGTTGATGCCTGGTTCATCATTTTCCTTCCGGAGCGCACGCATTGCATATCATCTGCATATCATGTCATGTTTTGCATCATGTTGCTTGTGCATTGCCGTGATTTATTTGGTTCCTTTGTTTGTGTTCTTGCTTTGGGTAGAGCCGGAGGCGAGTTGTGAGCGAGGAACCTGTTGAAAGCGCTTACGAGGATCAAGCTTTCGACAACTCTGAGAACATTGCAGGCAAATGACCATACCCTCGAAATCACTTCTATCTTTGCTATGCTGATGCCGCTCTTTTGCTATGCCTATGCGATGCCTATCACTTGCTTATCATCCCCCATATTGCCATGTCAGCCCTAACCATCCTTTCCTAGCAAACCGTTGATTGGCTATGTTACCCTTTTCAGCCCCTCTTATAGCGTTGCTAGTTGCGGTGAAGATGAAGTTTGTTCCTTGTTGGAACATGGAGATGTTTTCCTTGTTGGAACATTTTACTTTTGGGGTATCACAATATTCTATAATTAATGCATCTATATACTTGGTAAAGGGTGGAAGGCGGCCTTATGCATGTTTTTTCCCTCTTGCCACCTAGTTTCCGTCATACCGGTGTTATGTTCCTTGATTTCCGTTCCTTACGGTTGGGTGATTTATGGGACCCCTTGACAGTTCGCTTTGAATAAGACTTCCGAAAGGCCCCTTTGGTTTTACCATTTGCCACCTAAGCCTTTTTCCCGGGTTTCGCGAGCCCGGGTCATCTTTATTTAAACCCCGGGCGTGCTCCTTGAGTTGGTCCAAACTAAACACCGTCGGGACCACCTTGGCAACTTGGATTATTGGTTCCTGCGCTTGCTTATCCGGTGTGCCCGAAGAAAGATATGTGCAGCTCCTATCGGGTTGTCGGCACATTGGGCTTCTGGTCTTGTTTTATTCTTTCGAAATGTCTTGTAGTCGGGTTCGAGATTGATCGGGTCTTCGGTGAAGGAATATCCTTGTTGACCGTGAGGCTTATAATGGGCTAAGTTGGACACCCTGCGGGAATTATCTTTGAAACCGTGCCCGGGTTATAGGCAGATGGGAATTTGTTAATGTCCGGTTGTAGAAAACCGAAGTTGACCTTAATTAAAATACAATCAACCGTGTGTAACCGTGGTCTCTTCGGTGTCGGAAGTGAACGGTGTTGGAGTTATGTCGTAAGTAGTTAGGATCCTTCTTGATGCTACTAGCTTCCCGACCGTGCTTTGCTCCTCTTCTCGCTCTCTTTTGGAATGTAGCCACCATATTGCTGGTAAACTTGCAGCTCCACCTCACAACTCTGTCCTTCCTATAAGCTTAAATAGTCTTGATCTCGGGGTGGAGATTGTGAGTCCCGTGACTCCGATTCTACCAAAACAGTTGGGTGGGCGATGCGGTCGGTGGGCAACGAGCTCAAGTGGGAGTTGACGAGGGCGTGGTCGTTACTATTGTCTTTCTGATGATCGTAGTGGAGCCAGTTGGGACGATCGGGGATCTGTGTAGCATTTGGGTATCTTCTTTTATTTTGGTTCCGTAGTCGGACCTTGAGTGTAATCTGAATGATGGATGTTTATTTATGTTTGTGTGAAGTGGCTTTGTAAGCCAACTATATCTCTTTCCTTATGTATTACATGGGTTGTGTGAAGATTACCTCACTTGCGACATTGCTTTCAATGCGGTTATGCCTCTAAGTGTGCTTGACACGTGGGAGATATAGGCATCGAGGGTTAAAGTTGGTAATAGCCTTCCCGACTTAGGAACCCCTTGATTGTTTTTTTTGAGTCTAGAACGGAAAATGTTTTGAGTCTTAGGATTATATATATCGGATAGGATTCTTTTACTCCCAGTCCTTAAATTCTGGTGAGGTTTCCTAAAGTTTTGACTCTCCTCTCCTCAAATTTCACTAAAAAATTTTTAGGATCCCGGGGTATTTGGAATCGTTGATGGTTTTGTGGGAGAACATTGTTCTTGGTGCCTCGACATTTAGGGGTTGTGGCGGTGTCGGGAGTTGAGCTCAGGGTGTTGTCGTCACAATTTTATCGTTTTCTGGAATACGAGTTTTGCCGACATAAATCTCTTTTGTGCAGTTGTTGGTGAGATAACCCGATAACCCTCTGGGCGAGCTTGGGAGTATTGCCATGACTTGTATAACGGATGTTTTGAAGGTCGAGGTAACGATTTCGAAGGTTTCTTGGTTATGTGTTGGGATGGATACAATTGGATCTAGGTATTGTTAGTTTGGGTGATATATTTTGTCCCTGTCCCCAACAGTTATAACAGAAAGTTTGGGGAGTTTATAAGTGGGATTCAAGTAGCTCTAGCATTTTTCCCAGAATTTGGTTTGTGATTGGGTAATCCTTACCACTTATTTGTTCATCTTACCTTGTTTTTTTCATCAACCTTAATCAAGTGGCTTCTCACCTTAATGGGCGTGTGATGTTAACTTTTGGAATTCATTCGTTCATCCTTGTTGATTTTTTGTGAAGACTATATGTTGCAATTTCTATCCGTTGATTCAACTTGTCTATTTCTATCAAGTGCTAACGGATGTCACCCTCTTGGATGGCTCCTGGTAATCCGGACGAAATGATGGGGTGTGAACCCTCCACCTCCACCTCCGCCTCCGGAGGCTGGCAAACATGGCAGCCACCAATGCCAATGCTCGGATGATTTTAACTCTTGCAAAAGCGTTCAAGGGCAAGGCAATCAAGGAAATCAAGGCAAGGCAACAACCAGCGCACTTT
>JAHIAM010016848.1:0-11306 GCA_021605205.1 Aegilops longissima
CGGGGAACCCAATTGCAAGCATAGAATTGTTTGCCATTCAAGGGCTGAAAGGAAAAACAAGTGCCGGTTTAAAATTTACGGTTTAAGTGTACAATTCAGTGTTAAACGGAGAAAAATACTATGTAAGGTTCACTTGGCGGTTTAAGAGAGGCTAATGATATATGGCGGATTGGCTTCAAAAGTTAAACCGCCCGAGGCGAAGGGCCAAGATTCAAAATTTCTACTAAGTGTTGCAGAAACAGGTTTCACGATGCTCAAATTTATTTGGATCTACCGCACATCCGAAGGCAGTTTTTACTGATCTCTAAGAGGCGTTAAGCGAGCAGGGAAGGTCGTATATTCTCGTGAAGAAAAGGAAGATCTGCTAAGCATTAAAAATGGATGCTGAATAACCACCGCATGAGATCTATATCGCTATTGGATCAAAACTACTGGCGAAGGAAGGACAAAGAGGAAGGATGAAGAAGCATGCAGATGAGCTCGCGAACCCTAACAGAGATCTAAAGATGAAGGAAAGAGAAACTTACCACTGGATTTATTGCGGAGGGCGAGAGTTTCGATCTGTTCAGTTGATCGCGACCTTTGTCAATGCAGTTCTCAAGGGTCGTGGACGGCGGGGAGCTTGAGCTTGGGTGTCGGTGTCAAAACGGCGGATCTCGGTAGGGGGTCCCGAACTGTGCGTCTAGGCGGATGGTAACAGGAGACAAGGGACACGATGTTTTAACCAGGTTCGGGCCCTCTTGATGGAGGTAAAACCCTACATCCTACTCGATTGATATTGATATTGTGGATGTTTACAAGAGTAGATCTACCACGAGATCAAAGAGGCTAAACCCTAGAAGCTAGCCTATGGTATGATTGTAAGGGTTGTTGTTGATGTGTCCTACGGACTAGAGCCATCCGGTTTATATAGACACCGGAGAGGGCTATGGTTACATAGAGTCGGTTACAATGGTAGGAGATCTACATATCCGTATCGCCAAGCTTGCCTTCCACGCCAAGGAAAGTCCCATCGACACGGCGAAGTCTTCAATCTTGTATCTTCATAGTCTTGGAGTCCGGTCGATGATGATAGTCCGCCAATGATAGTTCGGCTGATGATGGTAGTCCGCTATCCGGACACCCCCAATCCAGGACTCCTCAGAGCCCGAACCGAGGCTTCAATGACGATAAGTCGGCGTGTATATTGCTTGGCATTGCAAGGCGGGTTCCTCCTCCGAATGATACAAGATTGTGAACACCGGATAGTGTTCGGCTCGAAAATAAATTCCACGTTGCACCGTAGAGAATAATAATATATCACAAGTTCAATCTGCGACGTTTTTGTGGCATGACGTCACACCACTACCAAGCCATTACTTGAATTGTTTTTACTTTACCACCTCAAGCGCATTTAGCGGGCGGTTTCCTTGCACGTCTTGTCGAAGCGAGATCGTGTTTCCCTTAATCCAGGATTCTCATCAATGCGGACTGGGTAACCCAACGCGTCATTGATGGTGACGCTTGGGAGATAAGCGAGTTTTACCGGGCGGTGGGGGCGTAAGACTTCGCCCCCATATAAGGGATAAGGATTCACCTTCTCACCTCGCCTTCTTCCTCCTTTGCTTATCCATCTCCGCACTTTCGAGCTCCAGCGCCCAAGTTCGCATCTCGTCTCAACCTTCTCCGACCATGTCGGGCGGAGGTAAATGGTTGGCCTCCACCGTTAAGGAGGAGCACATCAAACGGCGCGGATACTTTCCGACATGCCTGACTGCCCAACGAGGGCAGCTCATCCCCACCCGGCCCCATGAGAGGTCGTCTTTCTTCCCCACTTCCTCCATGATGGGCTTTCCACTCATCCCTTTGTCGGGGCTCATGTTCTACTACGGCCTGGATTTCCATGATCTGCGCCGAACTTCATCCTCAACATCTCGGCGTTTATAAATGCGTATGCGAGACCTTCCTCGCATCCAGCCCCACTTGACTTGTGGCTCAAGACCTTCAATGTCAAGCGAAGGTAGTGAAGGGCACTCAAGCGGAGTCGGGCGCCATGTTGGGCAAGATGCCCAACGTCCTTTGAGTTCGAAGGGGCCTTCGTGGAATCCGTCAAGGGTGGCAATTGGGGTGGTTCTATATCACCGAGCGTGACCCTACATGGGCGCGGCCCCGAAGTTCGATCTGGTATTCCCAAGCTCACCTCCGGAAAGAGAAGGGCTTCTTGTGGGGTAGTTGAGGTGAGCGAGGACTCCAAGCTGTATCAAGAAGCTGGTGAAGAAGCTCGAGGCTGGTTAACGTGGTCAGGTCATGCTTCGTCCGGATTCTCCCATGCCAAGGCGGGCATTCAATCTATGGGAGTTCGATCCGGAACAGCACCAGCGCTGAGCAAGCTCTTCGACACTGACGTGAAGGCGCTGGAGGGTGCTGTTCAAGAGCGCGAAGCCTCCGCATCCATGACGGAAGATCATGGATTTCGCTCCCACACCAAGCCAAGCGAGGTAAGTGATTCTACCCCTTTACGGGACACTTTGCTTTTCATAGTTTGACTCTATGACGGGTTTTAATTTCCCTTTTCCTTTGACAGGACTGGATGAGGAAGGCGGACGATTACCTGCCGGCTCCTATGCGAAAATCCAGTAGAGCGCCTCGTAAAGCGGGAGCTGCTGGTTCCGGCACCGCCGTGGTGCGGAGAAGAAACCAAGAAGGAGGCCACGGGCTCGAAAGAGTGCCGTTTTCAGTGTCCAAGCGACTCGGGCGGACTCCTCCCGAAAGAAGGGAGGAAAGAGGACTCTCTCCGGAGGAGGAGAGAGGAAGAGGAAGGCTTCCCCAGGGGAGGCCGAAGGGTCCAACAGGGGAAGGACTATTCCCGGACAGCTCCGCCAACATCAACGTTGGCGAGGAAGAATGGCCTTCAAGGGCCAGGCCTCGGCGAGATCGTAAGTATCCGATTCCTAAATGATTTATAATTTCTTTTCTGCGTCACATAGTGTCATTCGATGCCGCATGTTGCACGTAGTCCGGCCATGATGATCTCCCGCTTCATCGAAGGGTCGTTAGGCTCCGTCGGATGTAGACTCCATCCCGACCGCCTCCACCCCGGGACACCGAGGACGCCGAGATGGGATCCCAAGAAGGGACCCATCGGGAGGCTCCGGGGCGCCACAGGCGTCCTCCGGACTTTCGCTGGACTCCACATCGAACCCGCGTGGTTCCGAGTCCGCCGGCGCCCTTCAAGCGAAGGCAAGACCGTGTAGGCGGCTTCCGTCAACCGGGCGCCGAGCAATTTGTTGAGGCGCTGCAGGCGCTTCCATTGAGAAGAATACCGCACTATTATGAGTGCGGTGATCCGAAGGTGCAGCTTCGCCAAGGCAGGCTGACCGCTCCGAGTAGCCTTCTATCGGGCTTTGAGGTAGAAGTTAAAAATATGCAATGTAATACCGCATAGACAGTAGCCCTGATGCTCGGTTCGGTGTTCGGAAAGAAAAGCCGGATGAGGATCTAAAAAAGAAGATATACGTAGGGTTGCTAAAAATTATGTCAATATGGGTTGCGGCTACTGCTGCTGACCTGCCGCCTTGATCTGCAGGTCGGTGCTGTGTAAGCGAGAGCTCGAGCGATCCGAGCGAGCTTCGGCGCCAGGAAGCAGCTCCAGGGACAAAGAAGGTGAGTAACACCACTTTGAACTTGTACCTTCTGAGAAAAGGATTTAGGTTGCAACAAAAATAACAAGGATAACATGGGTGCTGCGAGGGCCCACGAATGAGGTGGCGACCACGAAGGAGGCCATGTCCGTGACAGCATAATCGCGACCGCAGGCAAGGCGAGAAAAGCAGGAGGCGCGGTGGCGGTGGTTCAGCAAGAGCTCCGGGCTCTCATGGAGAAGCATGAGAGCTTGGAGCATGACTCAAAGACTTCGAGAGTCGAGCTTGCCTCGGCTCTCGAAAGTGCTAAAACCGCCAAGGCCGAGGCCCATAAGTCCCTTCAGAGATTGAGTTGATGAGGAAGATAGCGGCGGGTAAGGCATTTTTCATGCAAAGCAAGCATGTGAATGTAAATTACGTGTTACTTACCCGATCGGAGCTCTCGGGCGTTTGCAGATCTGCCTCGAGCGTGTCTGATGCCGCCGCATTCTACCGGCGAGGAGGGAGCTCACGGAGAAGGTCTTCGGTCTCGATATCTTGAGGCCGTCCATGCCCCTAGCGACCAGTAAGCAGCTGGTCGAGCTTCCTAAGGTGGCCGAGCAGGCCATGAAGGGCCTTTAGTCCGCTGGCTGGAGAGGCCATGCACGGAGCTACTTCGCCTCGTCTGACGGCTGGTGGATCGTGCCCGGTGGAGGTTATCAAGCGCTCGCTTGTATTGAAGGTGCTCGTGGGCCCTTGCGCGCAAAGGTGCATTGGGGCAAGCTGGATGCGGAGAAGCTAATCACAGCGCCACCGCGGGCAAGGAACATCGTCGCCGAAATGTACTATAAGGCTGTCTGAAGGGTGCCGCAAGATTGCGGATGAGTGCCCCGAGGATGTCATTTTTAGTAAATTGCAATGTGTTATCGTGCGCTGAAAACTTTGTTCATATCGCTAAGCAACGCTTGTTAATTTAAAATATTACCTTCAGCGGCCGTTTATTAAATCGAGAGATGGCAAGTCGTCCCCAGCCCCCATGCCACGAAGTCTGGGATTTCGGGATAAACTTGGCGCTCTTGTTCCCATTTTGGGTCCATCTAGGGGCGCTCAACACACGAACAAGGCAACCGGACTTATAGTGCTTGAACACTCTCACTTAGCCATAGAATTCTATAATTTTAAATTTCGTGAAGCCCCTAGTATTCGGAGGACCAATTGGGCGCTATCCACGCTTCGTCGGACATAATCCGAACTTCGCTCGAGCGGCGTAGGTCTTTAAGGACCCGAAGGACCTCTCAAACAGCGACTCTCTCGCCTTATCATGACAGTCGTTTAGCTTTCTCCTCGAGCGTTAACCCGGCTCAGCGAGGCATTCGCGATGGTTCTCCGTGCTACCTTAGCCGATAGAGCGGGCGTAAGGTGCCAAATGTTGGGGAAGCGTTGTAGAAAATTAAAAATTTTCTATTTCACCAAGATCCATCTATGAGTTCATCTAAGCAGCGAGTCAAGGGAGTGAGTTTGCATCTACATACCACTTGTAGATCGCGTGCGGAAGCTTTGAGGGATGGTGATGATGGAGTCGTACTCGGATCATCGATGACCAAGTGTTAACGGACAGCACCTCGCGTTCAATACACGTGCGTGCGGGAAGCGTCTCCTCCTTCTTGATCCAGCAAGGGGAAGGAGAGGTTGAGGAAGATAGCTCAGCGACAGCACGGCGTGATGATGGTGGAGTGACGATGCCCGGCAGGCTTGCCAAGCACCGCGGGAGGGAGGGCTGCGCCTTCAAGTTGTGTATGCAGCCTCCCTCACCCCTCTATTTATAGGGAAGGAGGAGGGGCGGCCCTCTAGATGCATCTAGAGGCGGCTGAGGAGGGCTTGCCCCCAAGCAGGCGCCCTCTAGGGTTCCCCCTCAACCCTAGGCGCAAGGGCCCAAGGGAGGGTGCGCCCAGCCACGAGGCTGGCTCCCTCCCACGCAGCCAAGTGGCCCCGGGGGTGGCCCCCCGTGGTCCTCAGAACCTTCCGGTGGCCCGATAATACCGATATGACCGAAACTTTTCTGGTGCGTTTGACAACTTCCCATATATAAATATTTACCTCCGGACCATTCCGGAACTCCTCGTGACGTCCGGATCTCATCCGGGACTCGAACAACATTCGGTAATCACATACAAGTCTTCCCTAATAACCCTAAGCGTCACCGAACCTTAATGTGTAGACCCTACGGGTTCGGAGACATGGATATGACCGACGCTCTCAAGTCAATAACCAACAGCGGATCTGGATACCCATGTTGGCTCACATGCTCCTCGATGATGTCATCGGATGAACCACAATGTCGAGGATTCAAGCAACCCGTATACTATTCCTTTGTCGACGGTATGTTACTTGCCGAGACTCGATCGTCGGTATCCCAATACCTCGTTCCGCTCAAACGCAAAGTCACTTTACTAAATCTAATGATGATCCCGTGACCCGAACCTTGGTCACTTTGAGCTCATTATGATGATGCATTACCGATTGGGCCCAGGATACCTCTCCGTCGGAGTGACAAATCCCTCTCGATCCGTGTCAACCAACACTTTCGGAGATACGTAATGCACCTTTATAGTCACCGACGGGGCGTTGGTACATCCAAAAGCACTCCACGGTATCCGGAGTTACCGATCTCATGGTCTAAGGAAGATATACTTGACATTGGAAAAGCTCTAGCAAAACGAACTACACGATCTTTGTGCTATGCTTAGGATTGGTCTTGTCCATCACGCCATTCTCCTAATACGTGATCCCGTTTTCAATGACATCTAATGTCCATAGTCGAAACCATGACTATCTCAAACGAGCTAGTCAACTAGAGGCTCACTAGGGGCGAGGGTCTATGTATTCACCGGTATCCACGATTTCCGGATGACTATTATAGCATGAATAAAAGACAATTATCGTGAACAAGGAAATAATAATAAATGCTTTTATTATTGCCTCTAGGGCTATTTCCAACACCAAACATGGAGCGGCAAACCCAACTATTGACCCAAGACATGATTGACGATTCATATAATGCTATAAGTTGGGTGCGCACTTATGAAAGTGTTGGACTTTATTACACCATAATCGCGGAGAACATCAGCCCCTGGTGTATTTGGCGTGACAAAATGTCTGGTGCAACATGTAAGATAAATGAACATATATATATATATATATATATATATATATATATATATATATATATATATATATAAGGTAATGCAATTATAGGCAAAAAAGTGCTGCATTTTATTAGGAAGATATGCTATGAGTGCGGAATGATACAAATAGTCTGGAAGGCAAAGGGATTGGACGAATTAAAGGCGTCTCCCTCGAGGGGTAGGCCAGCGGAATGTTTGTATTTAACAAATTTAATGCTCGTGATGGAGACCACCTGAGTGTTAAATCGCGGCCTTTATCCTTCCTCGGCTGTTGCATCATGAGTTCGGCAGGGGTCGGCGGACATAGTTCTGTATAAAAAGAGAAAATAAAAGAAAAAGAGCGACACACTTGGGAGCCCTGGTGTGGTCGAACCGCACTCTGGGTCTGTTATGGTTGTGCCTTTCCCCTATGCCCATGGTATCTCCAAGGCGTAATTATGTCGGAGAGCTTCTCTTACAATTTTGCGAGGCTGGGGTTGAGGCCGCATTGCTACGCATGCTTTCGGAGCGTGCGGTGGTCTTGTTGATGTTGCTCGGTCGCGTTTGGTTGTGTCCGGTCGTTTAGCGGCGGACTCGAGAATGCCTGTAAAGGCTGCTCTGTACTTACTGCGAGAGCGCTGTATGTTCTTCCGTTCGGAGGGAGCGTTCCGTGTTTCCATTGACCGTGATGACTCCACGAGGGCTGGCATCTTGAGCTTAAGGTATGCATAATGCGGCACGCGTTGAATTTCTGGCAGCGGTTCGTCCGAGTAGAGACATGATAGCCGGCTGAGCGGGACTATGTAAGATTAACTCCTCGCTTCATAAATTATCCGGGGATCCGAAGACCACTTCGATGTATGGCGAGCCTGTACAATTGGCCTCGACACCTGGTATGACACCTTTGAAGGTTGTCTTTGTAGGTTTAATCCTTGAAGGGTCTATGCCCATCTTGCGCTGTATCCGATAAAGCGAGTTAGAGTACTACCGCCGTCCATCGGACTCTCGTGAGTGAAATCCATCGACGATTGGGTCTAAAACCAATGTGGCGAATCCGCCATAAGCGGATCTTGGTCGGATGGTCTCTTGATCGAAAGTGATCGGGCAAGAGGACCATGGGTTGAATTTTGGGGCGATGGCTCCATCGCATCGTCCCTTAGTGCACTTCCGCTCCCTCTTGGGAATATCGTTGTGTATATCATGTTTACCGTCCGAACTTGAGGGGAATCCCTTTTGTCCTCTGTTGTTCGTGGCGGGTCTCTTCCTCGTCATCGCTGTGTAGCCCCTTGTCACTTTGTTTTGGCAATTAATTTGCCCTTGTTGAATACCCAACAATCTCTGTTGGTATGGTTAGCTGGCTTTTCGGGGGTTCCATGTATTTGATAGGAGCGGTCGAGTATCGGTCCAAATTGGATGGTCCGGAGTAGTTCTTTTGAATGGCTTCTTCCGTTGACGGGCTTGGAGCCTCGGAATCCGGCGTTGACTGCCGTATCCTCATTGTTGTCGCCGTTAATGCGGCGTTTGTTTTGTTTCGGCGCAACCTGCCATTGCGGTCCTTGGTATCCGGACTGCCAGCGTTTGTCTGAGGTTATTCTGCGAGCTAGCCAGCTATCCTCTCCGCACGAAGCGGGTCATGAGTGATGTGAGGGCTGCCATGGATTTCGGCTTCTCTGTCCTAGGTGCGGGCCAGCCACTCGTCGCGGATGTTATGTTTGAAAGGCAGCGAGGGCCTCTGCATCCGGACGATCGGCGATTTGATTTTTCTTTGTTAAGAACCGTGTCGAAATTGCACTGGCGATTAAATCGCTCTGGATTATGTGGCTTAGGTCATCTGCGTCCGGTGGTCGCTTTCGTCGATCACGAAGTTGTCGAGGAATGCGGCTTCGAGTCTTCCAACATCCACTTGACTCTGCGGGCAGGCTGTTAAGCCAGTGCAGCTGGTCCTTTAAGCTTGAGCGGAGATATTTGATGGCGTGAAGGTCGTCGCCGCGGGCCATGTGTATATGGAGAAGATAATCCTCAATCCAAACCGCGGGGTCCGGGCCATCAGGATTGATAATTGGGTTTAAACCCTTGGGGATTTGATGATCCATTACTTCGCCAAAGAAGCATAGTGGGTGCGGCGCCTCGATTAAGCAATATCGCGGCGTAGCTCGGAGGCGTTTTCGCCCGGTTGCCCGGCCGGAAAGTTATATCCGGCGGCGGCATTCGCCGTGGGCGGGGCCCCCGTGATCCATAGATAGATCTGGATTGTCTTGCCTTGCCCCTCCAATACATCCCGAAGTCCGGGCGTTCCCTGGCTTCATGCTTTTGAGCAATGCCGGGGTATGGTTTTGTGGAGGACTTGCCGCCTCGCCCGGCCACGAGGTGGCCGTGGCGCGGCCGGGTGATGCAGGTTTGTAGGGCCTCCTCCTCTAATCGGGGGCAGCTTGCATTTTGGGGTAACTTTTGGGGGCGTTGAAATTATACTCTTTGCCGCGAGGACCTCGGCCCATCTTCGCCCAGGTCTTGATCAGCGAAGTTTGGCTGCTTTTCTTTAGGCTGTTTGCCGTGGCCATTAGCCTGCCCCGAAACGCCTTGTTGACGGGATCCCGGCCGACGAAAATTTCCCGCCAGGCTTGCCTCTCCCGGGGAGGTAAGTAATTGTCATCCTCACCTCTTTGGCCCGCCTCCCCTCGTGAGGGCTTGCCCCCTCCCTCCCGGGATCGTCCGGAGGGAGTTGTCTTCCACTTTCCGGGGTGTTATTATTCCTGTGCCAATTCCCATTCTTCCGATGGGGGATTTAGAAACGGCGCCCGGCGCCGGGCGGCTTTCTTTAAGGAAGCCTCGCTGCTTCTTTTCCGCCCCATCTTTTTGGGGTGTCCACCATGTATATGTATGGCGGGTGGTCTTCCGGTTCGTGGCGCTGGTTCTTGGTAATCTCCCATGGCCGCCCATCCCAAGTCTTCTTGGTCGGTCAGTATTGGTTAAATAAATCGGCGGTGGCCTTAAGGGGTGGTAGGTGGGCTCTGAATTTCTTTGTCCCGCCCCAACCGTCCTGGCCGTAGTTCGGCAGGGCTCTCGGATAGCGAGAGATGCTTAGAATTTATGATATCGCCAAAGGCGAGTCTGAAGATGTCCGCAGCGTGAATTCCATGATCGGCCCTAATCGGATTCGGCGGCAGAGCGGGGAGGTTGAGTCCGCGAGAGTCCGGCACCTCGAGTCATAGGCTTTATGCGGGACAGGTAAGTGTTCGCTCCATCGCCGTAGAAGTTGCAGCTCGGCGGTGTCCACCATCCGTCCTCGATCCGAGCGATCGGCTCCGGACTATGGGTCGGGCGGACTCGTCATCTGACCTCAAGGTGTTGTTGGCGCAGAGTTAGGTCATGCCCATCGTGCTAGCCGGCTCGGTTGTGGCAGATCCATCGAAGATCAAGTCCCCGGATATCGGCCGTGAAGTTTAGGCTTCCAAACCTGACTGACGGCGGGGCATAGCTTCGATTCGCTCCAGATGGCATGCGAGTTGGATCTGAGCGTCCCGAATCTGAAGATCTGTCGGGGAGAAAAGTCTCACCGAGGACTACGTCGTTATCGATTGAAGAGGCCATCACGCCTATCGGTGGCGACACGAGGAACTCTCAATGAAAGCACCAATGTCGTGTCAAAACCGCGATCTCGGATAGGGGTCCCGAATGCGTCTAGGCGGATGGTAACGGAGACAAGGGACACGATGTTTTACCGGTTCGGGCCCTCTTGATGGAGGTAAAACCCACGTCCTGCTCAATTGATATTGATATTGTGGATGTTTACAAGAGTAGATCTACCACGAGATCAAAGAGGCTAAACCTAGAAGCTAGCCTATGGTATGATTGTAGGGTTGTTGTTGATGTGTCCTCGAGACTAGAGCCATCCGGTTTATATAGAACCGGAGAGGGCTAGGGTTACATAGAGTCGGATACAATGGTAGGAGATCTACATATCCGTGTCGCAAGCTTGCCTTCCACGCCAAGGAAGTCCCATCCGGACAGGCGAAGTCTTCAATCTTGTATCTTCATAGTCTTGGAGTCCGGTTGACGATGATAGTCCGCCAATGATAGTTTGGCTGATGATGGTAGTCCGGCTATCGGACACCCCCAATCGAGGACTCCCTCATTGGGCGTCGCGAGGAAGAAGAAGGCCTGAAGGAGAGAGAGAAGGTCCTCGAGCCTTATTTATAGAGGAAAGAATAAATGGCAGGTGGAGTCAAGGAGCTGAAGCGGCGGAGTGGAGTGCGCCGTCGATTTTCGGATAGCCATTAAGTGAAAGGAATCTTTTTAATCTTTTTATACAGAGATGATGTCATGATGGACCGTTGTTGTGTTAGAAGATGACGTCCGACAGTTTACAAAATTCTGAGAGAAGACAATATGGCGGTTACGAAAATACAAGAGGCGCCTACAAGATATCTTTTGAAGTATTGAAGATTGACATGAACAAATTCAAATCAATGGGGCCTAATGTTGAGGATATAGCTTGAGTTCAAACCGACCGGAGGGCCGGTCATCGACTATTAAGCCCAAATGA
>JAHIAM010016849.1:0-14699 GCA_021605205.1 Aegilops longissima
AGTAATGTTGTCTTTCGTGGTTGATCCCCGAGCATATACCATTCATCTTTGGTCGACCAATGCTATCACCGTGTTCACATGATGGTGGAAGTCGGTGATATGGAAATTCCGATGAGTTGTTGTTGAGCCCATCAACAAATTTTGTCTCCCCATTGAGGAGTCAGGACTAGGGGTGTGGGATAGCGAACTATCATCCGGCGGACTCCAAGACTATGAAGATACAAGATTGAAGACTTGTCCGTGTCAGGATGGGACTCTCCTTGGCGTGGAAGGCAAGCTTGGCGTCTGGATATGTAGATCTCCTACCATTGTAACCGACTACTTGTAACCCTAACCTATCTGGTGTCTATATAAACCGGAGGGTTTTAGTCCGTGGGGCGAACAACAATCATACCATAGGCAGCTTCTAGGGTTTAGCCTCCTTGATCTATGGTAGATCTACTCTTGTACTACCCATATCATCAATATTAATCAAGAAGGGTAAGGTATTACCTCCATCGAGAGGCCGAACACAGGTAAAAACATCGTGTCCCTTGTCTCTGTTACCATCCGCCCTAGGCACATTCGGGACCCCCTACCGAGATCCTCGGTTTGACACCGACATTGGTGCTTTCATTGAGAGTTCCTGCTATGCGTCACCTATAGGCCCGATGGCTCCTTTGATCATCAACAGCAGCCGGTCGGTGAGACTTTCCTCCCGGACAGATCTTCGTATTCGCGGCTTTGCACGCGGGCAATTAAGCAGCCATCTGGAGCGAATCAGCTTCGCCCCGGCCACGAGGTGATTTGGAAGTTTGAACTATCGGCTGATATCCGGCGACTTGATCTTGACGGATTGAGCCGCAGCAGCGCACTTTCTCGATGGAAGCGATCTAGCTGCGGCGAGCATTGCCGGAGGCGCACGGCATCCTCCGACCCTTAATCCGGGCGGATTGATCGAGGCGAGTGGTTGGACCGCCTCGGGGCTATGATCTCTCTGGCGATTGGCGAACTCCATCCATGTCCTGCGAAGACCTCGACTCGAGGGTGTGGACTCCTCTCCGGACTCAGACCCTCCGCGCCCCACCGTCGAATCCGATTGGGCGCGGCCATGGAGTTCACTCGCGGACATCTTTCCCTTTTCGCCCTTTGGCGACATCCTAAATTCACTAAAGTCTCTCTCTTTATCCGGAGAGCCCTGGCGGACTACGGACGGGAAGGTTGAGATCTGAGACGACAAAGAAATTCAAGCCCACCCACCACCCACTTTATAGCCCGCCGATGATTTAACGACATGCTCGAAACCGACTCCTAAGACATCGGCGGTATGGGCGGCGATGTGAGGCGACAGACCAGCGCCTACGGGAGCCTTGAAGGCCACCTCGTCATATGACATATACATGGTGGACATCCCAAAGATGGGAGCAGCGATGGAACAGCGGAGGATGACCCTCCAGAAGCAACGAGCGCCCGGCGTCGGGGCGCCGCTCATCCGCCACAATAAAAGCGGTGATTTGACGCGGAGATAATAACACCGGACGATTATGAAGACAATCCCCTCGCGTAGGACTCAGCACGGGAGGAGAAGAAGCAAATGCACTGACGGCGATCGCAGCATAAGAGAGGTCGGGGCGATAATTATCGCCTCCCTCGAAGATGAGGCAAGCCTCGGCGTCGGCAATTTGTCGTGCGGAGGATCCCTGAACAGAGGCGTTTCAAACACGGGCTTATAGCCACGGCAAGCAGCCTCAAGAAAAAAGCAGCAACACTTGAGTGACCAAGACACCTGCTAGGCAGCGGATGGGTGAAGTCCTTGCGGCGAAGAGTTTGAACTCGAGCGCCCCTCAAAAGCTACCCCAAGCGTAGGCGTTGCCTCGATTAGAGGAGGAAGCACCCAAGTCACCAGCGCCACGACATGGCAGACCCGGCCACCCGTGGTCCATGACGGAGAAGCCTCTCGGCCCTCCGCTCAAGCCACACCGGCGCCCGCTCAAAAAGTACCAAGACGCAGGGAAGCGCGCGACTTCGAGATATATTGGAGGATAAGGCAAAACATACAAGATCGATCTCGGATCGGCGTGGGCATAGCGACTTGGGATGATTACCGTCGCGCCGGACACTAGCAAACCCGGCGGGCGAACCACGATGAACAAAGCTCATATGAGCTACATCGTGATATATTGTCTGAGCGCGCACACCCACTATGCTTCACGAGATGAAGTAATGGATCATCAAATCCCGAGGGCTTCAAACCCGTAAACATGAATCATACGATGGTACCACAGATCCTGCGGTGCGGATCGAGGACTATCCCTCCATATCCACATGGCCCTGGTGATGATCTACATGCCATCAAATACCTCCCTCAAGCTTAAAGGACCAGCTCGGCATTGCCTCAGCAGCTTGCGGAAGAATCAATTGGTTGTTGGGAGGACACGGAAGCCGCATTCCTTGATAACTTCGGGCGCATATATGCGACCACGGAGCCGATGACCTTAGCCACATAATTCAGCAGCGGAAGAATCGGCCAGACAATTACGGACACGGTTCCTAACAAAGAAAAATCAAATCGTTGATTGTCCGGATGCGAGAGGCCCTTGCAGCCTTCAAACATAACATCCATGACGAATGGCTTGCGGCACCTAGGGCGGAAAAGCCAAAATCCATGGCAGCCCTCACAACACTCATGACCCGGCTTTGTGCGGGAGAGGACAGCTAGCTAGCTCGAAGCAACAACGGCCAAACACCACGATAGTTCGGATACCAAGGACAACAATGGCGGTCGGCGTCGCAACAAGAACAAGCGCGCATTAACGGCGATAATGCTGAAGATCGGACCGTCAATGCGGATTCGAGGGTTCTAAACCGGTCGTGGAAGAAGCCATTCAAAAGAAATACGGGCCCGTCCAACTTGGACCGAATACTTCGATCGCTTGTGCGGATACATGCACCCGAAAAAGCCAATAATCCTGCTGAGGTTGTTGGGTGTTCAAGCAAGCATGCAAGTTAAGTGCGAACTCAATGACAAGGGGCTGCATAGCGATGGCGAGGAAGAGCCCGGCCACGAACAATAGAGGACGGAAGAGTTTTCCCACACAAGTGCGGACGGTGAACATGATATCGCATTAACCCAAAAAAGGGGGCCGGAGCGTGCGCTAAAGGGGCGTATATGCGATGGAGCGATGCCCAAAGTTCAACCCATGGCTTCTGCCCGATCACCTTGATCGAAGGACCACCCACTAGCATTAAATCCCGGCGGTTTTCGCGCATTGGTTCTTGACCCAATTTTGACCGATTTCACCTTACAAGAGTCCGATGGGCCCCAAGACTTGAACCCTTTTATCGGGATGAGGCCAAAATGGGCATAGACCCCTCAAATTAAACCTACAAAAGGCGACCTTTAAAGGCGTCATCCGATGAGAGGCCGGGTTATGCGGGCTCGGTTACACTCAAGTGGTCCCGGATCGAAACTTCCGAAGCGGGTTAATCTTGACATCGTCCCATTCGGGCGGCTATCATCCTTTCCGGACGAACGCATTGCAAAGTTCAATGCGATACCGCTTTTCGCATACCTCAAGCGCCAAGATGCGGGCCCTCGGGGTAATCATGGTCAATGAAACCAGGGCCTCTCTCCGACGGAGGAGGCACCGGCGGCCCTCGGCGGAGGTACAAAGCAACCTCTCCGGCAATTCTGGTCCGGCCACTAAGCGTCCGGACAACATCCAAGCAGCGCCGGAATAACCTACAACAAGACCGCTTTGGCACGATTCAAGCCGCCAAGCAATTATTTAACCCCAGCCCTCCGGAAATGCGAAGCGGATTCTGGCTTACATAACTACGCTCCGGAATACCATGGGCATAAGGGGAGGGCACGACCACGGCGCCGAATGCGGCTCAACCGCACCGGGGGCTCCCGGTTGTTTTCTTTTTTCTTTTTCTTTTCCCTTTTCTTACTTTCGGGACTCCCTTTTCGGAAGTCTTGTCCGGCACTAGAATGCCGAACTCCCGATGCCCGGACCCGAGGAAAGCCACCCGTCAGTGTTGGGTGGTCTCTATTCGAGCATTATACATTTTTACATACCATCCATCTTACCCCTAGAGGGACATGTTAGATAGTCCCATCCCTTGCTTATCGCACTATTTGTATTTTCGCCTTCATTGCGGTACCTTTTTGAATAAACAATACATAGCTTTTGCCTATTATTGCACTCCTTTCTTTATCTATATTTATGTTCATTTCATGACATGTTGCACCCGTACACTTTAGTGCACCAATACACCGAGGGCTTAAGTACCCCAAAATTATGGTGTGATAAGTCCGAACACTTTCCAAAGTTTGGCACCCAACTTATAGCATTATTGAATGGCTCGAATCATGTCTTGGGTCAATAGTTGGGTTTGCCCGGCTCCCGTGTTTTGGTACCTTACGTTCGTTATATCGGCAAAGTAGCACCGGAGAACCACTGCGATTGCGCCCAGTTGAGCTGGTTGAGCACCTCGATGGAAAGCTAAAGCGGCCGTCATGATAGAAGGCAGATTCGCTGTTAGAAGGTTTTTCGGGTCCCTAAAGACTTATGCGCTTAGCGAGGAAGGGTTGTAGGCCAAAGCGTGGATAAGCGCCCGAACCGTCTTCGAATATTAGGGGCTTCGCGAAATTTAAATTATAAATTCTGTGGCTAAGTGAGTGTTCAAGCATTATAAGTCCGATTTCCTTGTTACGTTCGTTGGCGCCTCCTAGATGGACCCAGAATGGGAACAAGAGTGCTCAAGTTTATCCCGAACAGACACTCTGGCATGGGTGAAAAACGACTTGCCATCACTCAATTTTGATAAATGGCCGCATAAGGTAATATTTTAAATTAACAAGTGCTTAGCGCATATGAACAAGTTTACGCGTCTGGGATAACAAATCCGAGTCTATTAAAAATTACATCTTTGGAGCACTCATCCGCTATTGTGGGCACCCTTGAGAGGCCCTCATAGTACATTTGGGCATCGATGCTCCTTGCCCTTGATGGCCCGTCGTCCAAGCTTCTCTGCATCAGCTTGCCCGGTGCACTTTAGCACGGGCAAGGGCCCGATGGACACCTTAAATGCAGGCGGAGGCGCTTGTGACTTCAATCCGTGGGCAGGCGTCCACCGCTAACTAAGGCTGAGTAGCTCGGCATGGCTTCCAATGGCCATAGCTACACTATAAGGCCCTTCATGGCCTGTTGGCGACCGTGTGGAGCTCGACCAGCTCTTACTGGTCGCTCGAACACCGGATGTCCGGCCTCGACATCTTGAGACCAGAACACCTTTTCGTCGAGCTCCCTCCTTGGCGGCGAATCGGCGACATCGACACACTACGGGGCAAAATCTGCGAATGCTCTGGAAGGCTCGAATCCGGGTAAATAATGGTAATTCACTTTCACATGCTTGCTTTGCATAAAGAATGCCTTACTCCGCTATCTTCTTTAATGATTCAATTTCTTGGAGGCTTTTTGGGCCTCGGCCTTAGCAACTTTGGCACTCTCAAAAGCGAAAGCTCGGACTCTGGGTCTTGAGCACGCTCAAACTCGTGTTTTTCACAAGAGTCTAGAGCTCTTGCCGCACCTCCCTATTCGCCTCCCCTTCTCCTCGGTGCATTCCGCGCCGCTTTGTTTTCGGACACCCCTCCTTAGTGCCACCTCGTTCTTGGCCCTCGTACCCATGTTATTCCTTTTTTTTCCAAAACCTTTTCTATAATATTTCTTTAATGGCACCTTCCTTGTCCTCGAGCTGCTTCTTGGCAAGGCCGAGCTCGTTCTCGGACCGCTCGGCTCTGCCTCAATCGATGACCTCTGCGGGTCGCGGGTCGGCGCCGCATTCCCATATTGACATACTTATTTAGACTCCTGCGTTTATCTTTTTAGATCCTTAGTCGGCTTTTCTTTCCGAACACGAACTAAGCATCGAAACTCTGTCTTCTGGTAATATTTTCATATTTCTAAACTTACCTCAAAGCTTGTTAGAAGGTGATCGGGCTTGGTCCCCTCTTGGGGGACTTTGGATCACCGCACTCCTTGCATGCGGTGCTCCTCCCTCGATGGGGAAGGCCTCATTTGGGGGGCCGGAGGACACCAGCCTTACCCTTCTTGAAGGACGCTTCGGACTCGGGCCGAAGGTTGGCGGAATCCGGGGCGTGCTTAGAGCCTGAGGTCTCGCCCCCCACGCTGGTCGGGGAGGTTGCCTTGGGCGCCTCTGCGCCCCTCCTCTGACCAAGCCCCCGGGGCCCCCTTCGTCCGGCGTGAGGTGAGGCGGTCGGAAGTGATACTTTCCATTTCCGGCGAACTGGGGACCGCAGGAAGCGGCGAACTCTCCTGGCGGGCTGCATGATGGTTGTATTAGAAACTATGCGTGATAAAAAAGCCATGGGTATCCGGACACTACGATCTTGCGGGGCGGCCGTTGGCCAATCCTCCTCATCGTTGTCGGCGTTGGTGGAGATCCGGGGAAGGGTTCTTCCTTCTTGGACCCTCGGCCTCCCGGTTAGGGCGGCCTTCCTTTCCCTCCTCCCGCGGGGCTTCCCTTTCCTCCTCCTCCTCGGGAAGATTACCGAATCGGCCCTTTGGCGTCGGGAGCTCCTTGAGTTCCGTGGCCTCCTTCCCTTCTTCTCGGCCCTGGGTGCGACCAACAACCCGTCTGGGGTCCGCTGGTCTTCGGCAAAGGCGGACGGTTAATCTGTCGGGCGTCTTCAACCGATCTTCAGGTTAGGGGTTTTAGATCCCAAAGGTCAATCTATGAAAAAAGTCCCATAAAGGGTAAAATAACACCCCTTGGCGTGCGTATCCGTGATCTTTGTTGGCGGATCGGGGCCGCCCTTGAACAATTCGAGTCTTTCCCGTAGTGTGAAGACGGCTCAAGAATTCGGTCTGAGCGGATCAAACTCCCACAAATTAAAGGCCCGTTCGGCATGGGAGAATCCGGGGTGAGCATCACACGGATTCGTCGACAAGCACAGATTCTTGTCCACCAGGTTTGGACGCATGTTTGGATCCGGATTTGAATCCCCCGTCAGGCCGTCTCTTTCCATGGCAGAGCCATGTGGGAAGCCAATCTGTTGGGGGCGGCCCATTTGGTGGCTCGGTAATAAAACCACCCGATTGCCACCTTTATTGTCTCCAAAGGGCCCTCGAGCCATAGGACTTTGGCCATCTTGCCAACCATGGCCCTCCACCGCGGCCCCCTTGGCGACATTGAGGTCTTGATAGGCCAAAGTGGGGCTGGATCGAGGAAGGCCTCCCCTTAATGATGGCCAGATGTTGAGGATGAAATTGGGGGGGTCTGGAAGTCAGGTCGTAGTAGAACATGAGCCCGGAAAAATGGGTGAAGTGAAAACCTAGTCCGGGAGGAAGTGGGGGGAAACACCACCCTCCATGGGGCCGGGGTTGGAATGAGCTGCCCGCGTGGGGCCCTTTGGATGTTCTGGACAAGTATCCGGCCTCCCCAATCTTGTGATGTGCCCCCCGTGGCGGAGGAGGCCATCCACCTACCTCCGCTCGGACATGGTTGGAGAAGGTTGAGGTGGGATGTGGACTTGGGCTGGAGCTCTAGTCTTGGAAATGGATGAAAAAGGAGGAAGAAGGCGTGGGTGAAAGGTGGATCCTTATCCCTTATATGGACGTCTGATTATCGTCCCCACCAACCCTGGTAAAACTAACTTATCTCCCAAGGCCCGTAATCAATGGGCGTGGATGGGTTACCCACGTCCGTATTGATGAGAATCCGGAATAAGGGGCCGATCTATGCTTTGATAAGGCGTGCCAAAAATCCTCGCTAAGGTGGAGCGATAAAAACTATTCATATAAAGCGGCTGGTGTGATGTCACCTTTCCCGTCCCGTTGTGAAAAGTTATTCTCTCGGTGGTAGGGGAACTTTTTTGGAGCGGACACTATCCTTGTGTTCAAAACCTTCTATGAAGTATTGGAAACCCCCTGCAATGCGAAGACAATATCGTCTTGGGACTTCGTCATTGAAGCTTTAGGGATTTGGGAGTCGGACTGGGGTGTCGGATAGCGAACTATCATCCGGCGGACTCCAAGACTATGAAGATACAAGATTGAAACTTGTCCGTTATGGGATGGGACTCTCCTTGGTGTGGAAGGCAAGCTTGGCGTCGGATATGTAGATCTCCTACCATTATGGCCCACTCTTGTAACCCTAACCTATCCGATGTCTATATAAAGGGAGGTTTTAGTCCGTGGGCGAACAACAATCATACCATAGGCTACTTTAGGGTTTAACTCCTTGATCTCGTGGTATATCTACTCTTGTTCTACCCTATCATCAATATTAGTCAAGCGGGGGTAGGGTATTACCTCCATGAGAGGACGAACCGGGTAAAACATCGTGTCCCTTGTCTCCTGTTACCATCCCCCTGGGCTGATTCGGGATCCCCTACCCGAATCCCGGGTTTGACACCACACCCATGATTCATGTTGAACATCAACCTAGTTTGAAAACTTTGTAACAATGCCTTCGTGTTCGTTCATGAAGCCTATGCTTGGATGAAAAAGTGACTTCCTCAATTCAGGCGGTGTAAACGATGAATTTGAAAAGGTTTATTTTTTTCCTCTGGAATCATCGAAGTCGTCATGCCTGCAAAGTATTATATGTCGATGTGTCATCTTCATTCCATATGCAATTCCTACACCCCAAACCTTGATTGTTGTTCAAGAAAATAAGTTCATCGCTAATCCTGAAGGGCGGACGGATATGCACAAGACTTGTTATCTCAATGATGGTTAACGGAACTCGGTAGTGTTTTATTGCAAGACTACCATGTGTCAGCTTATGCAGGGCAGCATGTTCACATAATTTAGAACCACTCATGTTTTGGGCTTACTACGTAGTTCATTTCCGATAATCTCGTCATCATTATTGTTTAAACTTTCCTTTCGGACATGGAGTAAGCATCCTATCACCAACGGATTAAGACGATATGATGGTTGGAACATTCAACATTGCATTTTGCCACCAGCTTTGGCCATTTCATTCTGCCTTCTTAGAATTTTTTGGGATCATCCTCAAAAGGGTCCTACCATGGGTCCCATCCATTTTGATGATAAGCAAAATCATTCATTGCGTTGTCTTCAACAAGGTATCCACATCATCCATCCTAGTTTGGTATGTCATTTCTTGAGCTCTTTCAAGCGATCAATTGTAAATTGCCTTGAAATGGTATGAAATTTGATGATCTCGAATCAAAGTAATTATTTTTGCTACCTAAGGGAATAGTTGCGGTCACCTTTTTCCAAGGTGCACCTTCGGGATCAAGCAATTATTTCCTGCCCCTTGACACCATCCACCATCTTTCTAAAGCTGGAATTGTTGCCTATCAAATCAAACCCGTCGTTGTTCTTCCATCCCTCTCGATTGTTTTTTGCATCGTCGGTTCTCAATCCTAGTATAGTTTCTTTCCCGTCCCATGGATGAAGATCTCAAAAGCAAGGATGTCAAGATCCAAAGCAATGAATCAACATCCTGAAAGTCTCGGATGTGAAGATTATTTAGTTCTTCCTTGTCTTCACCTCACACGAATCTGGGCGAGATTCTTGTTTAATATGAGTTGTCACATCTAACCCGGCATGCCTTTGGGCTAGCTTCATGTATGCATCATTTAAATTTTTGGAAACCTGAAATGGGGGTGATCAAACTCTAGCACTTTAAAATTCAAATAGGTCGACTTAAAAAAAATGCATTCAATGAACCCAAAATGCTTCCATCAATGTTTGGTAATTTTGGCAATGCCTTGGGTCAAACCAAAAATAGTGAACATTTTTGTGGAATATTTTGGCCTAATTAAATCATTATTTATTTTCATTTGGAATTATATTCATAATATGTGGAATATTTTCAAAATACCCAAAATAATTTATGTGCATTTGGCGGGTCCATTGTGACATAAATATTTCAGTAAGTTTGGCACTAGTTTTAAATTTTCTTGGTTTAAAACAGTGGGGTTTAAATAAAAAATAAAATAGAAAAGGAAGCAGACCTTACGGACTTACCTTGCGTCCACCGAAACCAAACCCGGCCCACGACCCTTGCCGCGGGATTTCCCTACCGCTTTCCTCGGTTGTCTTCCCCTTGCCGGGAGGGGCGCGTGGCCTTTTGAGCACCGTCCCCACCTCCTCTTCCCCTTTGGAGTGGCCCAGGCGCCCGTGCATCGCCCGATCCTCCCGGACCTCTCTCCTCCCCCGGCCCTCCCCCTCTCTCTCCCCGCCCCGCTACCGGGCTTGCCTGCGCGTCTGAGCCCCTCCTCACCTCCCCGCGTATCCCCGGGCTCCGCCACTACGGCTCCAAGATGCGGGAAAGCCGAAGCCAGGAATCGCCCGGCCGTCGTCTTCATCGTCGGGCACAGTCATCACCGTAATTGCGTCCCAGGGCCTCCCGGCTCGCGATCCCTCTCCGAGTGACCTCCCTTCCCTCCCCCTAGCTCCCGTGCTCGTTTGGCCTCCATCGCGTTCCACCTCCCGAAAGTTCCCGTTGCCCCCAGGGCGCCCGTCGTGGCTAAAACAATGGCCGGCCAACCTCCTTTGTCTCGGGCCGACCGGGCCCTATCCACCAGCTCCTCCTCCGTGCCCGTAGCATCAAACCCGACCCGCGAACTCGGCCGTCGCCAAAGCTGCGCCCGGCACGATTCGCCCCGCGTCAACTCCCCCTTCCTCGATGCGGGCAAGCAAAGCTCCCACGGTGTCCTCGACGTCACCGACACCGTACGATTGGTGCGCCTCCCCCGGGATTTTGGCCCGGAAATTCGGCGTCTTGGCGTGGCGCGTGATTGTACTAATCCCCCTAAACAACCACGAGCCAATGCTGGGCCCCGCCCTAACTAACCCGGTTTTATTTTGTTTAGATTAAACTTCCCCCCCAATTGGGTTTGACGCCCGTCCTACGTTGACCCACCTCGGTGTTGACTTCGGCGATTCATTGGGACATTTATTGACACTAACCAGCCCGATCCGACTAGTGAACCCCTGGTCGGTTTGCCGAACCGCTGTTGACCCTGAGGTCGGCTGACCTAATCTTGGACCAATAACTCATTTTGGAATTATTATTAGGTAATTTGGAAAATGATTTAAACTCTAAAATTCATGAAATTCAAGTAACTCCAAATCAAACAAATTATATATGAAAAAGATCAGAAAAATCCAATCTATCCCTTACCATTTTAATGCATGTTAGAAATACTTATACCTGCTGATCAAGTCAAATCAATTAAATGGCATTTTAAGATCCACATATGGAGTTTGTTTGAATCTTGATTCAAACCAACTTCATTTTGGTTGTAGTTGCATTAAAAACACTCATTTACCATGTCATGATCATCATCATATTGCATTGCATTGATTGTGTTTCTTCTCTTTGCGGTATTTGTCCCCTCTCGTGGGGCGTGGTTTCGATGATGAGATCGATGACCGATGAAACTATATTATCTTCGGAAGTGCCGGAAAACCCTTTTCGTTCAATACGTCCCACTCTCTGCTCCTGCTCCCTTTTACTGCATTAGGACAACAACGAATCATTTCTTTCTAGTTGAACCCCTTATCCTCTGCATGACTTCATTGGTAAATAGATGAAACCCATAGCATGAGTAGGAGTTGTTTGGCCGATTGCCTACTCATTCATGCTTGTTTGTCATGCACCTTTTGCTTAGAGTTGGTGGTCGATTCGAGGGGATCAATGGGGGTGTGAACATGTCCTCTTGTGTGTGAGCTAAGGTGTGAACACGATTTGGTAAAGTAGCGGTGAGAGGCCATGTAGGAGTACATGGTGGGTTGTCTCATTTGATCGTCCTCGGGCGAGTTCTTTGTTTGTGATCCATGAAAAGGTTACTACGCGTTGGGCCCGAAACCAATGGTCTAAACTTAACCACCTTGTTCTCTGTCCGGGGTTGCAATAGTTTGGTGTTTGTGGAATGTTTGGGAGGTTGTGCCCCGACCCTAGGGTGGGCTATGATAGTGATACACTATGGCGGTTTGGAATGCCCGTTTGGTATCTGAGACCTGCACACAATTTGGGGCCGTTGGAAACCTGGGGATCCTGGGTGGAACTGAATAGGCGATAAACACGGACTAAGTCTTGGTGTTTAGGTAGGGGCCACTCACGTTGGGCTTGTCGAAGGTTGCCCATACATGTCGTGTAAAAGGGTAAGTGGTGAGGCGGTGTGAAGAAGACCCCTTGCGGGTTTCTCATCTATTGAATAGCCGTGTGTGCGGTGGACACGGGTTGCCTACGGTTCATAAAAGTGAAAGTTGTTGGGGAGCGTTGCAGAAAATTAATTTTTCCTCGGTTTCACCAAGATCCATCTATGAGTTCATCTAGCAGCGAGTCATGGGGAGTGATTGCATCTACATACCCGTAGATCGGTGCGAAGCGTTCAATGGGCAGGATGATGGAGTCGTACCGCCGTGATTCGATCACCGATGACCTAGTCTGAAGGGCCACCTCCGTTCAACACGCTGGGAGGCGGATGGGCCTCCTTCTGATCCAGCAAGGGGAAGGAGAGGGATGATGATCAGCAACGCGATGGGTGGTGGTGGATCTGGCTCGCGGGGCCGCTAAGCAACTGGGAGGAGGAGGGGTGTTGCGAGGAGGAGGGAGGCGCGGGGCTTTGGGTGCGGCCCCTCCCTCCTCCTTATATAGGTGCAAAGAGGGGGGGGCAGCCTTGCCCCTTCCTCCAAGGAAAGTCGGCCAAGGGAGGTCCATCCTCCCAAGGCACCTGGTGCCTTCCCCCTTCCCCTTTTCTTATATCTTGGGCATGGGCCTCTTGGGGCTGGTGCCCTTGGCCCATTGGGGCGCACCTACAGCCCATGTGGCCCCAGGGTGGACCCCGTGGCCCGGACCCCTTCGGCCTCCGGTACAATACCCGATGAAAAACTTTGGGACCAAAATAAGACTTCCTATATAAATCTTTACCTCCGGACCATTCCGGAACCCTCGGGTGGGATCTCATCGGGACTCGAACAACATTGGTTTCGCCTCATATTCTACAACCCTAAGCGTCACAACCTTAAGGTGTAGACCCTACGGGTTTGGGAGACATGAACATGAGGCGGCTCTCGCAATAACCAAACGGGATCTGGATACCCATGTTGGCTCCCACATCTCCTTGATGATCTCATCGGATGAACCACGATTCGAGATTCAAAAACCCTATACAATTCCCTTTGTCAATCGGTATGTTACTTGCCGAGATTCGATCGTCGGTATCCCAATACCTCGTTCAATCTGTTACCGCAAGTCACTTTACCGTACGTAATGCATGATCCGTGACCGGACACTTGGTCACTTTGAGCTCATTATGATGATGCACTACCGAGTGGGCGTGATACCTCTCCGTGTCATCGGTGACAAATCGATCTCGATCCGTGTCAACCCAGACACTTTGGAGATACTAGTGTACCTTTATAGTCACCCGATTCGTTGTGACGTTTGGTACACCAAAGCACTCCTACGGTATCCGGAGTTACGATCTCATGGTCTAAGGAAAGATACTTGACATTGGAAAAGCTCTAGCAAAACGAACTACGCGATCTTGTGCTATGCTTAGGATTGGGTCTTGTCCATCACATCATTCTCCTAATGATGTGATCCCATTATCAAGACATCCAATGTCCATAGTCGGAAACCATGACTATCTATTGATCAGAGCTAGTCAACTAGAGGCTCACTAGGGACATATTGTGGTCTATGTATTCACCGTGTATTACGATTTCGGATAATACAATTATAGCATGAATAAAGACAATTATCACGAACAAGAAATATAATAATAATCCTTTTATTATTGCCTCTAGGGCATATTTCCAACAGTCTCCCACTTGCACTAAGTCAATAATCTAGTTACATTGTGATGAATCGAACACCCATAGAGTTACGGTGTTGATCATGTTTTGCTCAGGAAGAGGTTTAGTCAGCGGATCTCGACATTCAGATCCGTATGCACTTTACAAATTTCTATGTCTCCATCTTGAACATTTTCACGGATGGAGTTGAGCGGCGCATGTGCCTGGTCTTCTTGTGAAACACTGGGCTCCTTGGCAAGTGCAATAGCTCGGTGTTGTCCGGAAGAGTTTGATCGGCCCGCATTGGGTATGACTCTAGGTGGTGATGAACTCCTTCACCCAAATTGCTTCATGTCTGCCTCGAGGCTGCCATGTACTCCGCTTCACATGTAGATCCGCCACGGCCTTGCTTGCAGCTGCACCAGCTTCTGCTCCACCATTCAACATATACGTATCCGGTTTGTGACTTAGAGTCATCGGATCGTGCCGAAGCTAGCGTCGATGTAACCCTTCTGACGAGCTCTTCGTCACCTCCATAAGCGAAACATGTCCTTTGTCCTTTTCGGTGCTTCAGGATATTCTTGACCGCTGTCCGGTGTTCCTTGCGGGATTACTTTGGTACCTTCCTACCAAACTTACGGCAAGGTTTACATCAGTGCAGTACACGCATGCATACATAATAGATCCTATGGCGAGGCATAGGGGATGCACTCATCTCTTCTTTATCTTTTCCGTGGTGGGCATTGAGCGAGCTCAATCTCACACCTTGATCGAGCAGAACCCTTTCTTGGACTGATCCATTTGAACTTCTTCAAAATCTTATCAAGGTATGTGCTTTGTGAAAGACCTATGGGGTCTCGATCTATCTCTATAGATCTTGATGCCTAATATAAAACTTCTCCAAGGTCC
>JAHIAM010016851.1:0-21988 GCA_021605205.1 Aegilops longissima
ATCCTCTACTCACCCACCCCTGTTGATACGGCGGCGCGGCAGAACCCGATGAACCCTCATACTCCTCTCCTCGCGGGCTACCGCTGCTGCGTCTTCCCGGCTCCGCGCGTCCCCTTCCTAGGCGCTTAATCGTCGGACCATCGCCACAGTGCTCTCGGCGCGGCGTGGTCAGCGTGGTCAATGACCGACTTCCGCCGGAAGAAATGCTGTACGTGGGCGGACAAGCCCAGGTCGGCGGCGGCAAGGAAGTACCTCCTTATTGCAGCATAAAATAATTATTCCTCCACACGACAGCGAGACCCACGGACGGGCCACCTTATTTTGTGAAAAAACATTTCCCCGACTGCTGGGACCCACGGACGGGCCGGCATATTCGTGAAAAAAACATTTCCAGCGCTCATCTCGGACGGACAAGTAAGTGCCTCCTTATTCGCAAAAAAAATGAATACTCCCCACCTTTATTTGGGACCCACCATGGTGGGAGGCTGACTTATTGGGCCTACTAAGTTGTTGGGGCGGGGGCCTTTGTCAACTGGTTAATATGCGAATGATTCTAGCTCCGGTGACCAAATGCGATGGCCATCCAACGCCCGTGAGTGCTTCTTCAACCTCTGGTGTTCTTGCTCCAACCGCCCAAAGCGGCGCGGTCGTGTCGCGTACTCCCGCCTCCGTGGCGGCTGTCTTTGCAGTGGAGCCTCACCGCCCCTACTATTCCCACAGTGGCGGGCCCTGCTGCAGCGGCAACCTCACACATAGACCAGAACGGTGAACCCTGTTACTCCTCTCTCGCGGGCTTCCTTTGTGTCTTCCCAGCTCCCGTCGTCCCTTCATAGGCCTCGCCGCCGTCCACCGCCGTGGTGCTCTGGTGGCCAGATGGTCAATGTGGTCGATGAATGACTTCCATCGAAAAGAGTACTATACATGGAGGTTGTGGCTGGGTCCCACGGCAACCGCGATGAAGTGCCTCCTTATTCACCGGAAAATGATTATTCCTCCACACAGCGAAGGGTCCCACGGACGGGTCACCGATATTATTTGAAAAAAACATTTCCCCCAGCTTTGGGACCCAGGAATGAGCCACCATATTTAATGAAAAAAAACGTTCCCCAGCTATCGGCTCGGACCCACAGGAAGTGCCTCCTTATTACGCACACAAAAATGAATACTCCCACATAGTGGGACCAACCTTGGTGGGAGGCTGACTTGTGGGCCTACTAAGTTAGTGGGGCGGAGGCCTTTGTCAACTTTCAGTCAATATGAACGATTCTAGCTCGATTGACGTCTGATGTCCATCCAACAGCCGTGGTGCTTCTTCAACCTCTGGTCTTCTTGCTCCGGCCGCCCAAGCGATTATCGGTCGTGCCGCTTTGCTCCTGCCGCCCGTGATGCCCGGCTGTGATGCCTTGAGCCTCACGCCCTACTACTCCCACGGCCGGCCGGACCATCCCTCTCGCACCCACACCTTGTTATTCTGCGGACGGCAGCGGCCTCACACCACTGCGAGCAGGTGAACCCTCATACTCCTCTCTGGCGTGGGCATCCTGCGCATCTTCCCGGCTCCGCGTCGTCCCTTCCTGGGCCTCACCGTCGTCCACCGCCTACAGTGCTCTCGGCGCGGCGTGGTCAGCGTGGTCAAGAATGGCTTCCATCAGACGTGGGTATGTCGTGGGAAGGCTGGATTGGGTCCACGACCGCAACAGAAGTGCCTCCTTATTATGTAAAATAATTATTCCTTCACACGGCAGCGAGGACCCACGGACGAGACCACCGTATTCTTTGAAACGTTTCCCCTGTCTGCTGGGACCCACCAATTACATCTTCGCCTTAGCGAGGAAGTCGTCGAAAAAAAAGCGATTCGCCCCTGACCGCTGGGACCCTGACTACGCCGTCGCATACGCAAAGAAGTGTCGGCGGTCGGGACCCACCTGGTCGAAGCATCGTGGCGTTGTCATTCTGGTCGTGACGTTTACGTACATATATCTTTGGTGGATGTAGAGCGCGCGCGTGTCATAGTAAGCGCGCCGCGTAGCATGCTACTGCGTCGTCTGTTGGCGAGGGTGCAAGAAGAAAATCTGACGTGCGTGCATACATACGAGCAAGGTCTCGCGCCTATCGTGCATCACGTACATGGCTGGGTCGGAGGAAAGGGCTTGATGTCATCGTCGTGTTCATGGGGAGCCAACGGTTGGGTCGGAGCGAATCGCGTGGTCGTGTTCGCCGGGAGGGCTTGGGCCGAACAGACGATGGAAGCGAGGCTGGCGTGCCGCTGGAGAAGCGGCCTTGTGTTCGACCGACCACGTTTGAAGCAGGGGTCTGTTGATCGGGAGGGCCTGGCGTACACGCCAAAAGCGGAGAAGCGGACCTCCTCACGGTCGAAATGGTGGTCTTGTTGATCGGGAGGATGTCGATGTCAAAACCGGCGGATCTCGGGTAGGGGTCCCGAACTATGCGTCTAAGCGGATGGTAACGGGAGACAAGGGACACGATGTTTTACCCAGGTTGGGCCCTCTTGATGGAGGTAAAACCCTACATCCACCTTGATTAATATTGATGATGTGTGTTACAAGAGTGGATCTACCACGAGATCAAGAGAGCTAAACCCTAGAAGCTAGCCTATGGTATGATTGTTGTAAGTCCTATGGACTAAAAGCCATCCAGTTTATATAGGCACTGAAGAGGGCTAGGGTTACACAAAAGTCGGTTACAATGGTAGGAGATCTACATATCCGTATCGCCAAGCTTGCCTTCCACGCCAAGGAAAGTCCCATCCGGACACGGGGCGAAGTCTTCAATCTTGTATCTTCATAGTCTTGGAGTCCGGCCGATGATGATAGTTGACTATCCGGATACCCCTAGTCCAGAACTCCCTCGGTAGCCCCTGAACTGGCTTGCAATGGCCTGATGAGTCGTGCATTGATTGTCTTGGCATTGCGGCGGGTTCCTCCTCGAATACTTCATAATAGGTTTTGAACACAAGGATAGTGTCGGCTCTGCAAAAAAGTTCCACATAACACCGTAGAGAATAATTTTTGCGCAGATCTGTGGCGGCGTTTCATGGCGTGACATCACACCACGGCCAGGCCTTTATATGAATCGTTTTTATTGTTCCACCTCAGCGTGTTTAGCGGGCGGTTTCCTTAGCGCGTCTTTATCAAAGCGTGGATCGTGCCCCCTTATTCAGGATTCTCATCAATACGGACGTGGGTAACCCGACCGTGCCCGTTAGCCTGCCTTCTCTATCAAAGCGAGTCCGAATCGACCACGGGCGGGCTCTTGGTATTCAACCTCTTTATAATGAGACCAAGGCCCTCTTCTTTTTACCCTCCATCGAGTTAGCCTCGCCTTGAGTTCAACACCCAAAGCTTCAGATTTGAGGCGGCCGGACTTCGGCGATGTCCGGCTCAGGCCAACGGCCGATGGATGTCTTCCTCCGTCACAGAAGAGGGCGTGCTAAAGCTGCGGAGCGCTTGTATCTAACTCTGAGATCTCGCATAGGCTGCTGCTCCCGAGGGCAGGTTACTTCCACTCTGAGCCAGCGAGAGCGTTGTGTTCGTGTCCCACTTCCTTGAGGTTTAGGCTTCCTGACGGACCCCTTTGTCGGGGGCTCATGTTTTATTATGGGCTTGATTTCCATGACTTGAATCCGGTCCATCCTCCATATCTCGTCATTCATTGTACGTATGTGAGGCCTTCCTCCATATTACCCCCACTTTGGATTGTTGCTCAAGACTTTCAAAGGTGGAGCCAAAAGATGATCAAGGGCAGCAAGCGGAGTGTGGAGGGGCGTTCATAAGCAAATGTCTTTGATGCTCCGTGGCCAGGGCTCTTTTCAAGGGGAGCTTGGTTTGTGGCAGCAGGGTAGTTTTACATCACCGCTCCCGGGGGCACCAAATGGTAGCGCTCCACGCCTTCCGCTCGAGGTCCACCACAGTGGTGGCATCATGGGTCAACAAGGGGCTCGTGGGGGCCGTCAAGGGCGTTCCCGCTGCTGCAGCCGCATTCAAGATCTCCGGAAGAGGATCAATCTGGTTGCGATGGCGCGGGTTATGGTGATCCGGCGCCTTCACCCTGCAAGCGTCGCCCCCTCCACTTTGTAGAATTCAATCCGGAGGGACCACAGCTCTCCAAAATTTTATGGAGCACACGCGCTGGTGGAGATGTATAAATTGTTCTTGGATCACAAGAGAAGTGTAGGACTTGACGAGATGCGAGGACTAAGCTGCAATCGTGAGATACTCAAGTAAGTAGTCTGTATGCTTAGGACAAGCTGTTCATTCATTTATTTCATATATATATATGCCCTTTAAAAGAGCGTTTCTTGAGCGAGAGTGGATAGCCAAGGCAAAGTTAATAAGGTGTCAGGCTCCCCTCCGGAGACCACGCGGATCCCATGTTGACCAAGATGTTGAAGGTCACGCCTTTTGAAGAAGGAAGGGGAAGGAGAAGCAACCGCCTCTGTGAAGGAGGCTATCAAGGAAGAAGAGATTAAGAGTCCCACCTCAGGAGAGAAGAGGACGCAAGGAAGATCAGGAGGTCAAGGCCTCAAAGGGAAGGAATCTTGGCGAGAGTCCGGTCTTTGGGAAGTAACCAGTAGCATTATTTCCCCAAGGGGATCAGCCCTCCGACCGGCCGATAGTAAGTAAAATAAGGGGTCTTGTAAATAAGGAACATCCCTGTATTTATTCATGAGGATAACGAAATTGTACCTTGTAGTTCGGACTTCAGCCCTTCTCGTGAGCTCGTCTTGAGGATCTTCTTCGGAGATGATGGAGAAGCAACGCCTCCACACTCGCACCCTCATGGCCAGCGGGCGACCGGAGGTGTCGTCGTGGAGGTTCCCAAAGTCCGTGAGGGCGGAAGATCTGCGCCAAGTGGCGTGCGGTCGGAGGAGTGAAGGATCTGCTCGAGGCGAGCTGCTATTTCAGAGAGGATCACCGTGCTCTAATGGAGTGCAGTGATTGAAAAAGTGCATCTGCGGAGAGTGGATTGCATGAAGCCGTCAGGCTTCTTGTGAAGGGTTTGAATGCATAAAAATGATGTACCTTCGTGCAGTTATGCATATAAAATGCGCCTGTATAGATAGTAGCCCTGAGACTTGGTATGTTGTCAAAATTGACAATGTGTCATGAGGATCAAATTCTCGGATTCTAACATATCGCCTCTCCTGAGCAGGTGGCGAGGCGTCCCGAGCCAGCGGACTCTTGAATATACCGAACTAAAGCGGCAACAGCGAGGTGGATCACGGACATCGCGTTGGTTGATAAATGGTTTGTGAGTCACAAGGTATCGACCTCTATCACGGACACCTTGTAAAGGAGCTTAGCGCCCATGTCTTACTATTTGTATGCTTAATGCAGATGGTGCGGCTGCCGTGGAGGCTGCGGCGAGAATTCGCCAATGAAATAGCAAGCGAAATTAGTAATCTGACGCTGTAAAAGGCGGCGAAGAAATAGAAGCTGAGCAGGCTGCTTTGCGCTTGAAGCAAAGAGGAGATGGCGATATGGCCAAAAGTTAAGAATACTACCGATCGATCTGCGGTTCTTGAAAAGGAGCGTCAAAGCGGAACAAGAGGACCTAAAGAAGGCCGCCGCCCGAATCCAAGAAGGCCCAATCGGCTTTGAGAGCTGCCAAGGAGGAGCTGAGTCGGTAGGAGCAATTGCGGCTGGAAAACCGTTTAGCTGCGGAGGAAATATCTGAGATCAAAGTATAGTCGGTTGGATAAATTGTGGAGTTGAGGAGGATGCTTATCTGGACTTGGCGGCGGTTGTGGGCCAGCGGTTGAACTTCTTCGGGGCGGAAAAGGGCCACGAAGGGAAGAGCTATATTGGTGCAAATTCCATAGTCCGGGCGTCCTCTGCCGTGACCGATCGGTTGGCGAATGGGCGAGCTGAATCGATTATCGGATTGCCATGAAGCATGTCTTGACTCACTTGTGGTGGAAGGACCCTGACCGAAGAGCTATTTTGGTTTAGTGCAGCGATTTCTTGAGTGCGGTGCGTGTCGGCCTCAATGAAGCGGTCGGCGTGTATTGAGGCCTTGGATGGCTCTTGCCGTGTCAAGACATCTTGGGAAGAGATGAAGGCCACGATGTTGCATCCAAGATTGAGACGAGGAGGCGAGTACACCGAGCACTACTTTGAAGAAGTCTGCGGGTGCTTCGTTTAATAGAGGCCTTGATGCTCGAAGGATATTATGTTTAAATGACATATGATTTGTGAAAACAATGTTTCAATGTAATATAAGTGCTTTTTATACTTGTGCGTTCAAGTAGTAAACTACTCTCCATGCGGCCGTTTATGTATATGTATATAACTTTGAAAGATGGCAGTCCTTGGCCAGGCCTTACGCACATAGTGCGGGGGTGTTTACAAAAAGCTTTTCACATAATCAAGCGTCTTGGTCCTATTAAGGAGGTGATAGCGTAACAAACAGGCAACGGACTATAATGCTTTATCACTTTCACTTAGCCATAGGAGT
Source organism: Aegilops longissima (assembly GCA_021605205.1). Taxonomy (NCBI): domain Eukaryota; kingdom Viridiplantae; phylum Streptophyta; class Magnoliopsida; order Poales; family Poaceae; genus Aegilops; species Aegilops longissima. Next base: position 6,478 of record JAHIAM010016851.1, read on the forward strand.
TCGGGTGGGGCTACTATATAGCCCACAGAACACCGCACTCTCTCCCGAATTTGGGGTGCGTATGTGCACGACGAAAGCAGTCCTTAATTAATCTGGGAGAATTCTAAACATTCATGTGAGTCATCAGGTGGTTGACAGTCTCTCGCTATATCATGATCAGGTTTCGGCTTTCTCTCTTGAGGTGCTCGCCCGGCGAGGCAAGGGGCTGTCAATCGATAGTTCTCCGGTGCCGCGTTAGCCGATGAAAGCGGGCGTAAGGCAGCAAAACACAGGGCAGGCAACCCAACATTTGACCAAAGACATGATTAGACTGATGCATATAAGGCCCTAACTTTCGAGGCGCGAATACTCCCTAAGGTATTGGTCTTTATGAAAATGGGCAGAATAATGCCTAAGCCCCTAGTGTCTAGAGTGCAGCATAAAATTCTGGTGCAGCCAATGCCAAGCACCAGCCTCCTCCTCGGTTATATTGAGGAACGGGGATGTATATCAACAAGAGGCAGTGAAAAAAGGTTTGCTGGGGTCTTAATCGAAAAGAATCCTTACAGCAGGTCCCTCTTGCCCGCGTCTGCGCTGTGTCTCCGTTGTGCCGTATCACTGGGCCGGTGTGTACGTTGTTCATCTGTAAAGAGAAGAACTTAGTTTGAAAGAAAAAGATGCGTGCGAAAGGTGTACTTAACATTAAATAAGCAAATGCGTTCGAACAATAAAATTAAGCTCTATTGTCTCTTGTTATACATGCATGTAGCCCCTCATATGGGGGGTATGCCGCTAGTAGGCGCGGACTCGTCTAGCCGTGTCCAAGGTTTGAATGACCAATTGTGGTTCTTTGCCTAGTGGGCGGATAGGCGTGGGTTGTCGATGCAGTCTCCCCTTCTTCCGTGCTCGAGTAACACTTAATACTTCCTTTTAGCGAGATGATGCCGCGTGGACCCGGGCATTTTAAGTGTTAGAGATGCATAATGCGGTATTGCGTTAAAAGCGGTAGCTTGGCGTCCCAATAGTGCTTGATGGCTACTTTTAAGCAGGCGACATGGAAGAGTAAAACTTTGACGGCGGAAGTTGTCGGATGAACCAAACACAACTTCTAGCGGTATGGAGCCCGATGCTTGAGGCGTATGGGCAGGCGATACTCCTTTAAAGGAGGTGTTGCTACGGCAATTTTGGTTGGGTTTATTCCCATCCTACGGATAGTGTCTGATATATCGAGGTTTATGTCACTTGCCGCCATCCATGAGGACTTGTGTAAATTGGAATCCGTCGATTATAGGATCCAATATCAAGGCAGTCCATCCTGCGTTCGGGATATTTTGGAATAGTCACGATGGTCGGTGAAGGTGATTGGTTTTGACAACCCGTGTCGTGCGTGGCGCTTTTTAGTGGGCGCCGCTCATGTTTCCTTGGATCACGTGAAGTGAGTTCTTGTTTAACCTCACTGTGGGAAATTTTTTGTTTTCCGGTGCTTTGCTTTTGGGTTTCGTTACTTTCACTTGGTGTGCCGAGCCCCTTGTGTTCGGCGTTAAGTCGGCGGACTGCTTGAAGACCCAACAATCTACGTGGGTATGGTTTGCGGGCTTCCGGAGTACCATGTATTTGACCACAGTCTATCGAGTCTTGTTTAGGTTGGATAGCTCGTCCTGTGTATCCTTTAGGGGCAGTTTTTGTTGTTGGTGAGGGCTTTTTAATCGGCGTTGACCGCCCGTACTATTTGGGCCATTTCCTTATTCCGGCGTTGATCTTTTCTGCGTCGTGATTTCCATTCCATCCACGATTTGGATGTACTAAGATTCATTGGTGTTGCATCTAGCCAGCCAGCTGTCCTCTCCAGCATAAGCGGGTCATGAAACTTATTAATCACGGCCATTGTTCTTGGCTTTTCTTGGCGAGGTGCAGTGAGCCATTCCTCTCAGGCGTTGTGTTTGAAAGCTGCTAAGGCTTGGCGTCCAGGACAGTCAACTATTTGATTCTTTTAGTGAGGAACCTGTTCCAGAATTTCGGGCTGACTCTCGGGCTGTTGAGTTATGTGACTTAGATCGTCTACATGGGAGGACATAAGTCCCTGAAATTTGCCAGAAATGCATCCTCGAGTTCTCCCGACTTCAATGGTATTTTAGGGAGGCTTTTAAGCCAATGCCGAGGCTGGCCCTTTGAGTTTAAGGGGTAAGTATTTTATGGGCGTGGAGATCGTCTCCTCTAGCCATGTGTATGTGGAGGATGTAATCCTCGATCCGGACTCGAGTGCATTGTTCCGTCGTATGCCTCTATGTTTGGTTTTAAATCGGCTGGAAATTCATGATCGACACCTCATCGGTGAAACATAGGGGTGTGCTGGCGCCCTATATTGGGTGTGCCTTGATCTTGAATTTTGGCGTGTTGCATTGCTTTGTGGCTTGCTTTCTTGGCCCATAGATGGACCTAAGCTGGGCCATCCTCATGATGTGAATCCTTATGCGGATGCATATTGGCTTGTCTGGCACCATTCACCACTCTCTTTTTGCCGTGGGGTCGTCCATCCATTGGGTGGCCTTCTTACTTTTTAATTGTGGGGCTCTAAGGCCTCCTTGTCGGTCAGGCGTAGCTTTCTTTTCGGGTAGCTCTTTGTTGTTGTATCGCCCGTGCCTGTCTGCAGTCTTGAATACTTTGCTCCATCGATCTGAGTGCATCTTCGCTGTTTTGAGCTTCCATACCTTTTTCAGGCTACAGCGTGGTGGCGATGAGCCTTTTCGGAAGTCATTTGCTCCAATAGTTTGTCCGTGAGATCGTGGAGATTGTTATCTTCTTGGGGACAGATTTTTTATCCAAGTTGTCTTGTTGGACGATTGCTGATAGCTTGTACGTTGTCCACGGTTCGCCCTGCTCTATGCCTCGGTCTTTGATGGCGGGACTTTGTTCGGCGTTCGTTGCGTTTTGACTGCTTTTGAGGTTTATCCTTCGTGGCGTCCGTTGTTCCTCGTCTTCATTTCCTTTAGGTGTATCCACCATGTATACATCATGGGATGAGGTTGTCCAGCATCCTATAGGTGCTGGTTCATTATCTCCTACATCGTCGTCCATACCGTCGATGTCTTGAATCAATCGAGCAACGTCGTGTAAGCTTTCGGCGATGGCTATCAAAGTGGGTGGTGGGTGAGCATTGAGTTTCTTCATCGTCGCATCCCAACCTTCTGTCCGTAGTCCGAGCCAGGGCTCTCGGGATAAAGAGAGATTTTAGTGAATTCGGGGATGTCGCAGAAGGCGAGTCTTTGAAAAGATGTCATGACCGTGAACTCCATGCAGGCGTAATCAGACCGATTAGCAAAGGCGGAGGGTTGGTCCGAGGGGTGGAGTCGGCACCACAGAGTCGAGTCTTCATAAAGGACGGGGATGGAGTTCGGCTCGATCGCGCGAAGATTAAAGCCCCGGCGGTGTCCAACCACCGTCCTCGATCGGGAATCAGCTCTGGATTAAGGGTCGGGCGGGTTACAGTGCGGCCTCGGGGCCTTTGTTGGCTGCGAGCTAGATCATGCCCATCGAGGCAGTCTGGCGTGCTTGGCTTGGCTCGAATCCGTCGAAGATCAAGTCTCCGCGGATATCGGCCGTATAGTTTAAACTTCAAATCTGACTGACGGCCGAGGCGTAACTTCGATCTGCTCGGATGGCCAAAGCGAGTTGGCCCGCGATGTAAAACCGCGAACACGAAGATCTGTCACGGGAGAAAAGTCTCACCACAGGACGCGTCGTTATTGATGATCGAAGAAGCCATCGAACTTCTCGGTGGCGACAGAGAGGAACTCTCAATGAAAGCACCAATGTCGGTGTCAAAACGGCGGATCTCGGGTAGGGGTCAGACGTGCGTCTAGGCGGATGGTAGCGAGGAGACAAGGGACACGATGTTTTACCCGAGTTGGGCCCTCTTGATGGAGGTAAAACCCTACGTCTGCTTGATTAATATTGATGATGTGTGTTACAAGAGTGGATCTACCACGAGATCAAGAGGCTAAACCCTAGAAGCTAGCCTATGGTATGATTGTTGTTAGTCCTATGGACTAAAGCTATCGAGGTTTATATAGGCCTTGGAGAGGGCTAGGGTTACACAAAGTCGGTTACAAAGGTAGGAGATCTACATATCCGTGTCGTGGCTTGCCTTCCACGCCAAGGAAAGTCCCATCCGGACGCGGGGCGAAGTCTTCAATCTTGTATCTTCATAGTCTTGGAGTCCAGGCCGATGATGATAGTTCGGCTATCCGAAGCACCCCTAGTCGGAACTCACTCAAGGGGTGTGGCGTGCCGCAAAATGGAGGAAACACCTCCTCACAGTCGAAGCAGGGGTCTGTTGATCGGGAGGGTGTGGCGTGCCATAAAGCAGACCGAAGCAGACTTGTGTTGGGAGGCTTCTGTCCGAAGCAGGGGGGAGGGTGTGGCGTGCTGTAAGCGAGGACTCCACGGGATCTTGTTCATCTCCAGGTCGACCTCCTCCGGCCTCCACGGGCACTGTTCATCCGGCCTCCCATGGCGCTACTCCACCGAGCTCTTTGTTCAACCACCCCTCCACAGGCACCCCTCCACCATCTCTCTGTTCATCCAGCCCTCCACACCACGGGGTCTTGTTCAACCACCCCTCCAGCCACCCCTCGAGTATCTCTTGTTCATCCACCCTACACACCACAGGTTCTGTTCATCCAGGAAACACCACCACTCACTTTATTCATCCAACCCCCCGCAACACTCACTGTTCATCCTAGAAGCAGCATCGGCCAACCCGAGTTAGCGGAGTAGCGAAGAATCGCTCCATCGGGTTGATTAACGACCATCGATCGATTGCTGGGTTCGATATGGCGTAGTCTGCTGTCTGTCGCTTCGGGTTCGATTAGAGCCCAGCATACCGCTTCGGCTTGATTAAGAGCCAGCGCCTACGCACCGCAGCAAATGCGTCACGAGAAAGCAGCGCATCGCTCCGCCCCGACCTCCCATGGCAACGGCAACTCCCGAAATTTTCCTCCCCTACGCTTCTACCACAGTTTTTAGTCATGGGCCAGGCCAAAGAAATGTCATGCGGCTGCGTCTCCGGCCCGCCAGGACGAAAAGCCATTTTCTTTCATGTTTTTTGTCGCCGATAGGAGCCCACCACATCTATGATGATACGGGTTTTGTCACAATTATCGTCATAGAAGTGTCATATGTATAATGAGAAAAAAAATTAAATTCGTTGACCAAAATGTCACGGATGTGTCTTTTTTTTGTAGTGTGTTACAACCTCTTTTGCCTTGTAGCCGTGTAGGCCTCGGCATCATTGGGTTGAGTGGCATACAAACGATTAATGGCAGAGGTGGGCATCGGAGGTGTGGAGGAAGATGCGAGAATGTTGTAGGCGGCGTCGGAGGCCTGCACTACTTTGTTGTGATGGATAGTTGCATCGTTGGAGCAGCTCGGTGAGCCATAAGACATCAAGGCTGAAGCGGCACAAGGCAGACATCATCAATCTCAAGTGGGATTCTAATAGCATCTCCAATAGATGATGTAAAATGGATGTAAAATTAACATCACCAAAAATCACACTGACTACAGCAGATGAGGTAAAAGCTGTGACTCTGAACTTAGCATCGAAACTGAAATTCTTGTGGAATCTGAGATGCTCTTGTCAAAACTGAGCGCAATGGTAGCAGAGAGGCACTTGACATATAGTTTAGGGAGGGCTGCAGTTCATCTTCAACCTGCACCCCCACAGGCGCCCAGCCACCACCGGCGAACCGCGGCCCCAGCGCCCGCCTCGCCGCCCCAGGCAACTTCGCCACGCACCGCCGGCCCGACCCTCTAGGCCCCCGCCCCCACCTGAACCCTAAGATAGATAGTGGGGTACCTCTCAGTGAGCCCGTCCCGCTGCGGGTGGTTCTTCCTTAACTCCGCGAGCCCCCAACCTGAAAATCGGCCCACCCAAAAGTCGATTGAGTCATTGAAGTGTGGCTTAATTGGGCGAAGCGGCGGCCACGAGCGAGGGGACAGCGACTGCATTTGGCGGCCCGGCGATCGGCAGGCGAACGGCAGCGGCAATATGGCGAGCAAGCGGCGAAACGAACAGCAACAGCGGCCAGTCCGGCTAGTATGAACGCCGCCCGCCGTGGAGATGTCGCCCGTGCGCCGGCTTCAAAGTAGCCGCTCCATGAAGTGCGAGGATGGAACACCGTCGGCGCGGGAGGTTGAGTTAAGAGAAGGTGCAATGTCGATGAGTGTACAACCTCTTTGGTGGCGCCGAGTAGGCCTCGGCTTCGTCCGAGGAGGTGGTGAGATGATGCGGTTCGTTGGAGCAGAGTTAAAAAGCGACGCTTTGTGGGGATGGAAGCGACGCGATAAACGGCGATCGTCGAACAGCTCCTTGAGGAGTGGAGGGCGAAGCGGCTGAACGGCGGGAGCGATGATGGATGGCAGATCCTCATCAGGAAGGTGGGCGAGGGCGTCGAGCTGTTGCGGTGGGCGGCGTCGTCGGGGAAAGGCTCCGGTGGGCAGCGGTGGCGTGGCGGACGGAGGAGGTAGGGTTTGGCTGGGCCGGAGAGGTTATGGCGGCCTGGGATTTCAAATGGCGAAAAGAGGCGATGGGAGGGTGAAGCATGACTTAGGGCGCGCTTGTCCAAAATGTGCGTGTGTTACAAAAAGTACCCCCACTGATTTGAACTAAGCGGCCCTTCGTTCGGAGGTTAGAAGGGGATTCGGCGTGTCGGGATTTGGCAGGTGGAGGGAGTTTTGTGCAGCGTTGTAATTCGGGATAGCAAGGCGCGGGTTGTGAAAGCGCCCGATTTTGGGAACACGATATCTGAATTTTAGAGGATATAACAAAGCAGCAGGTTGAATTTAGGGACAAGCCTAACGTGTAGTAATATTGTACTTATGCGTACCAAATCAATTCGCTTCCTCAACCAAAAAGAAAGCGAAAAAAAATAAAACTATTCACACCACACAAGAGAGTCTTGCCTCCTTCCATCTATATAGGGCCCTAATCGTTTTTGATGCTAACTTTGACCAAATATTTGAGCAATGATATATGACATGCAACTTACACAAAGCACACATTAAATTAAATGCAGTGAAAGGTTCTTTCAATGATATAATTTTCACATTATGCATGTCATGTACTATTAATCTTGTCAATAATCAAAGCGGTCTTAAAAATCTCATTCGCCCTATATAGATGGAAGGAGAAATATGAATCCATGTTATGTCCGATTAAATTTTTCCGCTTCTTATATAATGCATGTAACCTACTCATACCAACATTTTGGTACATTCCAAATGTCTATACTACATTTGCAATTGAACTAAATTTGAATTCTTTCTCTATTTCAATAAGAATCTACAATCATGATTGTTGCCAACTTCAACCATCATAGTTTCCTTGCTATCCATGAGGATATAAATCGGAGACCTATAATGCGAGGATGGCAGGCACACCATCATCAACAACTCCGTTTTTTATAAGAGTAGAGATAAAATATATTAAATGTAGTATAACATGTTCATAACCACACCATGTGTATCACCGTTATATATATTCACACATGCGTCGGTTTGAAACACTATGATAAATTCTTCAAATATCCGAATTCGCTTTTTATAATGAAGTATATATGATCTCTATTAGTCTTTTACACCCACACAACCCTCTTATCTTTGTAGCTAAGCGCTAACTTTCTCTTGTGCATGCTGCGCGCATCCCTCTCACCCTCCCTCACATTCTCTAGCTCCATCGCGCAAATTCGTCTTTTCACTTTGGGTCATTCACCCACGGTGTGTGTAGGCCCCAGCTCCTTCTTTACGGCACATCGATCGATATGCCTCTCTAGCCAGGTGTGCCTAGCACAAACACAAGCTTCCCTCTTCTCTTGTCACCGTCCATGCCTCACTCCCACCACTCTTTTCATCGTTCTCGTGCTTGCACCTCCTCCTCCTCGATATAGTATGCCTCTCGTACCACCTCCTACATGCATCCCTCTCTCTCTATCCTTCTCGTGTGCCTCATTTGCTTCTAACACACACATGCATGTATAACGTCGATCTTCCAACATATACCTAGATAAACTTTAACTACCCCCCATCGATCGGTGTACCTCACAAGCTTATGTCTCTCCTTTCTCTAACAAAGGCGATTGATCTTCCTATGTGAATTACGTCCCTTACCACACCACATCGTCCCCCCTCATCATTCGTGCATGCCTCTGACCCGTCTCTCACACGCCGTGCCTGACAACAAGCAGCCATCTCCTCTCTTATTGATATTGCGGGCGTGCCCTCCGTTTGTCTAACAAGCCTATCCACCATTTCTTAGAAGCAACTCCTACCACCCCCTCCAACACTCTAGCTCTGTCTCTCTCCCAACCTTATTCCTCTCCTGCACATATGCATGGATGCCCGATCGATCTCCCTTAATACATGAGGCGGTCGATCTCCTTAACTCATGAGGTGGGGCTCTCCTCCTCCACACACATATACCAGCCATTGTACCTCTATAATTAATTGGGCCTCCCTCTTCCCCCACCACACCACCGATACTGGCTTGGCTGCAGTAGGTATCCATGCCACATAGACAAACTGCACATGTCCCATCTCACGTTCAGTGGGCCAGCCACTCTATATCTTTGGCGTGGGCACACACAAATTCGATGGCACTCTTTATCGATCGTGTGGCGCACACACACACATCATCCCTCTCTTGATTCTATGGACACCTCAAGCCGATGATACCTCCACTCTCTTCTGTGGATCGCCCCTCTATATATATGTTATATCCGGGACCCTATTTCACACACATTGCATATGTTACATTTTTGATTGACCCCCCAAAAAAACTCTCAAGAACCCACACTATATCTCTCTAGGTTTGTATCTCTCTCACACAACCCCACGTGGGTGGTGTGCATTATACAAGAAGAGAATAGCTGCACCGTGCGCGTACTCACGCTCGTGCCCAGCCACACCAGCGGGTACATGGTGGAGCTCATTTCTTCTGAAATGGCAGCACGTGCTAATTTGAGCACTGTAGCGGTTGTTTACCTAGGGAGGCCGTGTACCCGCATGCGTGCACGAAACAAAGTTCGACTTGACACCTTGCAGCGTTATTTTTAAATAAAGTTATAGCGCTCAATGGCGTACACCGAGAATATAAAAGCGATTTTTATGGAGAAAAGGTAGTCCGCTCACTATATACAATGGAGCCTGCTGCTGGTTTCATGGTTTATTAATCTTGAGTATCTCACACAAGGCTGCGGTGGTCTCTTCTCTCTCACCGTTGGTCAGCTGATCCGGCGCATCCGTCCGCCGAGAGAAAGGGATCTGGCCTCCTCTCTCTCTCACCGTTGGTCACTGATCGGCCGCATCCGTCCGTGGGGAAGGGAGGAAGTGCATCGTTTCTCCGTTCGTGGCCCGAGAAAGCACGTCCGATCTGTGGTACCGTCGTTCTCTCGACCAAGCTCCGTGGCGGGGCCCTCGCCACCTGCTCGAGAATTCCCCGCGCCCTCACCTAGTTACATCCAGCGACCTCTAGGTATCCCCTCCGGCCTTGCTCCTTGCCCGTCTTCCCACGTCGCTGCATGTGGATCTTCCATAGTTCTTTGCCCAAAGCGTGGCTAAATCAGTACTTTCCATATTGCATTCTCGTCCTCACACCGTTTTAGACAAACACAACCGTCTTGTTATCTTCCCTTAGGACAAGGAATATGCTTCTTTTTGTCGTCGCATGTGTCATCAAGCTGTTATTGGCGATAATTGTTTCCTTTCTACCTCTTTTTTGCAGCAGGGGCTATCCATTTCACCTTGTTGCTATTGCGACCTTTTGGTGAATTGCACAAATCACTTTTTCTTAAGAGTGTTTTGTGCGGTTGTACTAAAATGTCACCTGAGGCAACGTCTCTACATTCGGTCTTGTTGCACAAATGGAGATTGGTTTTGCTCTATCCTCCTCATCCAACTCAAGCCTAATCTTCTCCAACTAGTTAGTCTTAAGAGAGGCACAAGGTGACCGGCTTCTATTTGTGTGTTTATTGTTTCATCAGCAGTCCTCTATTATCGTAATCACACTTAATATCTTTGGAACAGGGGCGCTCAGCTCTATTTTAGTGGAACGCACAAAATGATCGGAATGTTGCATGCTCGAGACAACTACTTTTTCCCAACATGCCATGTTGATTTAGGCAGTGGGGGGCGCGTGCTGTAATGAAAGCATGGATCAATTTTAATTTAACACCTTCTCACAACTTTGTCTTGGTTGTGATGTAATTATTAGCTCGAGCTGCTAATAATTGACATGCATTAACAAGGAAGTTAGTTTTTATTGTTTAGAAAAGCATCGATGGCAAGACCACTGAAACAAAAGCTGAAAGCTCACACCATTGTACAAGTTGTATAGTACGTCAATTATGTAAACAAATTGATGGAAGCTTGATAGCATTGCGAGAAGCCTCTTCATCATCAAGGGTCCATGTGCCATGCACAAAATTATACTCCTTCGTTCCTAAATATTTGTCTTTTACAAATTTCAAGCGGGCATATTTTAGAGTGTAGATTCACTCATTTTGCTTCATTATGTATTACTCCATCCGTTCCTAAATATTCTATTAGTCTTTCTAGAGATTTCAACAAGTGACTACATACGAACAAAATAGGTGAATCTACACTCTAAAATATGTCTATACATCACACATATGTGCTAGTCCATTTGAAATCTCTAAAAGACAAATATTTGAGTAATCACTAGATTGAAATCTCTAGAAGGACAAATACTCGGGTTATATTTAAGAACCGAGGGGTAGTGCACAAGCATGGGAGACTCAGCCGGTCGTTGTGCCGCATTAATAGTGAGTAATGAGCAGTCAAATCATAAGCCCCACCTTTCCCAGCATAAGTTGCTCGAAGAAGCAACCATCAATACGCTCTTCTTTGAATCGCTCATACTACTCCATCAATCACTTTTTTATAAGTAGCGCTACAGAAAAAAGAAAAAAATCTGTGGGACCAAAGGCGACTAGCGATCGGCCTGAAAAATAGCATTGGTAGTTATAGCAGCGTCTATTACTAAAGGAATAATGCGTACACACATGCATGCGATGCTTCCACCCGGGTACACACATGCATGCACTTACTCCACTCGTAGTAGTACAGTACATGGAGAGAAAATTGTGGACTTGATTGCGGTTACCGCCCTAATTAATTGAGCATTAAACCAAAGCGCGTCTAAAGTCTCTCGGTGGTGGAAATGCATTGAGAGAAATGCATCATAATGAAGCGCCATACTGTAAACCATGGCGGAGGGAGGAGTAGTATGAAGGTGCAAAACCAAATGCAGCGTGTGGCCAGTCGGTCAACGCACCTCCTCTTGGCATATCAGCGACATGTGGGACAAGAGTGTGAGCAAACCGATCTCAATTGGCGGCAAAGAGCCAACCCGCGTTCCTTGAGAGAGAGGAAGCGAGAACACACGGAGCGAGGCTCGCACGGAGGCCAAGATATATTCGAGCATGGTTGGTTGATCGATATCATTCATTACTTGTTGGGCTGCCGTTTTCCGCCCTTCTAGGAATAAATGTGTACTTTATCGGAGATAAAAAAATAAGATCTGAGGCGGCTCCACCATGCGGTTCTAGTAGTAGTACTACTCGTACTACTACGCAGCTCTTCGCCTCTTCATTGAAGTCGAACAATGATGGTACTCTGCATGTTGGGTACTACGATGTATGCCTCGACAATCGACACGAATGGACTGATGCATGTCCACGAGGTAGGTTGCATTAGTCAAAAGGCGTGGCGAGCTTCACCTTGTCCTGCAAGCTTCTCCTGGATCTACTGAGTTGATGGGACACACCAGAAAGTAGTGCTAGTCCATACTCCCTCCTTTCCGGTTAATATGGATTAATCTTTTTGCGGGTAAATGAGAGGTTTTATTCATATATAAACATTCTTAGGACGATCAGCCAAGACCTTTGGTCACTAGGAGGCGAGTACCCATAAAAATAAGTAGGAAGTAAGGTGTTTCATCAAGCCAGCTCTAAGCCACATTCAAAGTGCAGCAAGCATGCAGTTCGCTTACGAAGATCGCGCAAGATTTCTTGACTTGTTTACATGTTGAATAACAAAAAGAGGAAATATTACGGCGCTACTATTTGTAACGAGGATATGAGCCAGAATTAAGTGAGAATTGTGGCGAGTGTTCCATCACAATCAACTTCCATTATCACATGCGAGAACCCTCAAAGAGAACCAAATGTGTTGAAGATTGCTTTATCACATTTAAAATTATAATAAAGAGTCTGGTGGCTCCTCCATCCGGTTCCTAGTTAGTATAGTATGTACCTTTATAGACTATAGTAGTTAGAAGAATAATAGCACTAGTAGTATAATGTATGCTTACTGGCAATCGACACGAATTAAGCTGTTGCAATCCACCGCTTTGGCGAGGAGAGCTTGCATTAGTCAAAGTTTCTCCTTGTCCTGCGAGCCACGGCAGCAGCTTCTCCCGATCCTGCAACCTTCTCCTCGTTCGGCAAGTTGGCGGGACACAACAAAGTAATGCTAGTCCATCTGCCTCCTCTCCGGTTAATATGGCTTAATTTCAAAGCAGAGATAAATACTGCATACATGCATCGTATATTTGTAAAAATACGGTCATTGGACTTCATATCAGCTCATTACGCTCGATATATATATTTTACGGTGTTCATACGGTCACTAGCTCACCGGATGAGTATGTGTGCATGCATGCGTGTAGGTTGAGCACTTGGCGTGACCGTGTGTGTTACGTCGTGTGCTGGGACATGCATGCATTAGAGGCGTCATGGCGTTTTGCGTCCATGTATGCGTGTGACTGTTGCATACTGCGCGTAGAAGTGCGTGTAGGGGCCACTAAGGAAGCAGTCAAAACCACAGTAAGTTAGTCGGAAGAAGCAACCATCATTTCACTCTTGAATGACACGTCACGCATAATATAAAATGGTTGATATGGAGAAAAAACCACTATATATACACTAGCGAGGAGCCTAAGCTACAAGCACCTTGCTTAAGTTACTCTCTTCACAAGCATAGAGCAGCGGGCCTGATCCGCACCTGGGGGAAGGGAACAATGTTACTGCGTGAAGCCTGGTCGACATCGTGAGGAGAAACCCACGGTCGGTGCGTCCCAATCGGGGAATCACCATGGTATGGGCCGATGCCTGGCGTCCCAACAACCCTTCTAGCTACAGCCCGATGTCCCGGGTAGTCCATCTTCCTTTTGGAGCCGGCTTGCTCCGTAGTAGCTCCATCTCCATGTCGATCTTTCTCTACTACTACGGCTTCTACTTGTGATGAGTTTATGTCTCATGAACTAGTGCCGGTACTATTATTCTAATCACACTTCTTCAATATCTTTGCCATCGGGGATGCTCGGGTCGATTTTAGTGGGCGCACAAAAAGCATCGTATGATCCGAGGGTGCCAGACCGTCTTTCCTTGACGGAGTTCTACGGCGAGGAAATTAAATCATGTTTAGGGTTTAGGGTTTAAGTCGTAGTGACCCCATCGATGGTTTTTCTTTCATACGCTCTCACAACTTTTTCTTTAGTTGTGAAGTAAATATTAGCTATGATCACATGAATCATTGAGATGCATCAGCATGCGTGTTAGTTTTCCTTTGTATTTGATGGAATGTTATAGCAGGGCAACCTTGGAATAGGAATGAAAATGGAGTGGAAAGTTTCCATTTTCGGAGAAAAAATGGAAGCGGAAGAAACTCAACGTTTAGTTTAGTTGGATCGCGCCATCGAGCAAAACCAGCGTTTAAATCACGTCTGTCGTGTTCGTGTCTCACACTCCTCCACGGCTCGACCCCACGGTCGCTTCGGCATACCACTCACCGCCAACCGGTATCACGATAACTTTCCCGCACAGCTTAGCCGATGGATCGCGCCATGGAGTACTAGCACTACTGGAAGAGATTGGCGAGTTGGGAGAGGACAACTAGCTGTAGCATGGACTCCCAAGAACTTTGTACATGCATGTTGTAGCGGCTATTGCGACCTTTGAGCGCGAGCAACCGCGTGCACCGCGGCGGCGGGCGGCAGCTCGGCCGTAGCGCTGCTTCAATCTGCGGCGCCGGTGAGAGAGTCGCGTCCGCTCTGGCGGGCATGAATCGCAACCTTGACCGTTTGAGCGGGAAGCATCGTGAGGTGATGAAGAGGTTCAGGTTGGTAAGGATCGGCGTGGCAGCGGTCCGGACATCGCCAAACAAGAGATGTTATGCGTTAATATTGCTTGTATATAATTAACAACGTAAATAATGTTCGATTGGACAAATATGATTGGAGATGGAGATGGAAATGGAATTTTTCGTAAACACGGATATGCATGTCTATGTCTATGTGTGTGTCTTGACGACTCTTGACACAGGGCCGGGGCGTGTTTTTGATCGAGTTTTTCTTTCTTGATGCGTTAGAAAATCAGTTTGTCTAATTCACATCTAGATGTTATTTAAGGATATCACATCTAAGCTCCCACAAGTATATAATGTAGCAACAGAAACAAAAAACTAGGAAAAAAATAGACCACAAACAGTGGACATCAACTTAGATGTGACATAACTATGTCACATCTAGATGTCCTAGACAGACCCTTAAAAATTGTCCGCGAGTTTCATTTCTTTTTCCGGGAGCAGCGTATTCTATCTAAAACCACTGCTATGGAGAGATTTTTTACTCCATTATAGCCTCTTGTTTGATAGAGTTTCTCGCGTCTCTCTCTCACCCTCTCCATATCAAAACAAGATGACGGTGTCCTCTATCTCTCTCTCACGGTGGTCATAGATCCGGCGAATCCCGTCTGCTGCGGGGAGGTGAGGAGGTGCAGCGTTGACGTTATGCGCCCGTCGGTGACGGAGGAAGCGATCGCACCGTCCTCTCGAGGCCGGCTGGCAGCGGGCGAAGATCCTCCGCCCTTGTTCGCTGCCGTCATGTGGGCAGATCCGCCCTTGCGCCTAATGACATCTCGCCCACGAGTATAACTTCTTGTCTGGTCCAGCTCCCAGTTGCTGCGTGCGGGTTTTCTTCTGTCACGACTACTCCCCAGCTCCCCATGCATAGTAGCTAGGGTTCGTCGGCTGGTCCAACATCACCTACTACTACTACTATTAGAGGAAATGCCACTCGAAAAGTTGTCACGATTTATGCCTCCGATGGAGGTATACATGTTGTTTAGACAAAAGTACATGGTGGTTGTGCGGTCATTGTCCATATGGTGGTAGTACTCATCCTTTGGTTAAATGAAGAAATGCTTTTTTTCTCGGTATCCTAGTTTAATTCCGATCAAGATAATTATGATGCTACTGTTTGTTGGTGTACTTTTCATTAATTCTTATTGACAATTGAGATGTGGTTGCTAACCCTTTTTATATTTTTGGAAACAGCGATCGTGTCTCCACACCGGGCATGTCTTCCTCAATTTTAGTGGAACTGCACAAAATTGGATGGCCATTATTATTCTGTTGGGGGGCGTGGTAATTTCAAAAAATTCCCTCGCTCGCCAGA
>JAHIAM010016852.1:0-12020 GCA_021605205.1 Aegilops longissima
TCCAGGCAATCGGATGACAAAACCTAATCTCAAATCGCCAACCCAACAAGTACCTTTGGAGACACTGTAGTACTCCTTTATAATCACCCGATTCCGTTGTGGCGTTTGGTAGTACCAAAGTGTTCCTCCGGTAGCAGGAGTTGCATAATCTCATATTCGAGGAACATGTATGGTCATGAAAAAGCAATAGCAATATACTAAGCGATCAAGTGCTAAGCTAACGGAATGGGTCATGTCAATCACATCATTCTCCTAATGGTGTGATCCCATTAATCAAATGACAACACATGTCTATGGTTAGGAAACATAACCATCTTTGATTAATGAGCTAGTCTAGTAGAGGCATACTATTGACTATCTGTTTGTCTATGTATTCACACATGTATTATGTTTTGGTTAATACAATTCTAGCATGAATAATAAACATTTATCATGATATAAGAAATAAATAATAACTTTATTATTGCCTCTAGGGCATATTTCCTTGAGTCTCCCACTTGCACTAGAGTCAATAATCTAGTTCACATCGCCATGTGATTTAATACCAATATTCATATCTATATGATTAACACCCATAGTTCACATCGTCATGTGACCAACATCCAAAGGGTTTACTAGAGTCAATAATCTAGTTCACATCGCTATGTGATTAACACCCAAAAGAGTACTAAGGTGTGATCATGTTTTGCTCGTGAGAGAAGTTTAGTCAGCGATTACATCATATTGAGCCGTATGTATTTACAAATATTCTATGTCTACAATGCTCGACGAAGCTACTATAGCTAATTGCTCCACTTTCAATATGTATCAGATTGAGACTCGAGTCATCTAGATTAGTGTTAAAACTTGCATCGGCGTAACCCTTCTGACGGACCTTTTTCACTTCCATAATCGAGAAACATATCCTTATTCCACTAAGGATAATTTTGACCGCTTTCCATTGATCTACTCCTAGATCACTATTGCACTCCTTGCCAAGCTTAGTGGTAGGGTATGCAATAGATCAGTACACAACATGACATACTTTATAGAACCTATGGCTGATGCATAGAATGACTTTCATTCTCTTTCTATCTTCTGGTGGTCGGATTTTGAGTCTTACTCAATCTCACCTTATGTCTGAGGCAGAACTCTTTCTTTGATGTTCCATTTGAACTACTTCAAAATCTTGTCAAGGTATGTATTCATTGAAAAACTTATCAAGCGTCTTGATCTATCTCTATTGATCTTGATGCTCAATATATAGCAACTTCACCGAGGTCTTTCTTTGAAAAAACTCCTTTCAAACACTCCTTTATGCTTTGCAGAATAATTCTACATTATTTTCGATCAACAATATGTCATTCACATATACTTATCAGAAAGGCTGTAGTGCTCCACTCACTTTCTTGTAAATCTGAGCCTTTCAAAAGTGCATATAAAATCATATGCTTTGATCAACACATCAGCGTATATTCAACTCGAGATGCTTGCAGTCCATTGATGGATCATTGGAGCTTGCACATTTGTTAGCACCTTTAGGATTGACAAAATCTTCTGGTTGCATCATATACAACTCTTCTTTAATAAACCCATTAAAGAATGTAGTTTTGACATCCATTTGCAGATTTCATAAAATGTGGCAATTTCTAACATATTCGGACAGACTTAAGCATCGCTACAGTTGAGAAAATCTCATTGTAGTCAACACCTTGAACTTGTCGAAAACCTTTTTGTGACAAGTCGAGCTTTGTAGATAGTAACACTACTATCGTGTCCGTCTTCCTCTTGAAGATCCATTTATTTAACATGGCTTGCTGATCATCGAGCAAGTCAATCAAAGTCCATACTTTGTTCTCATACATGGATCTATCTCAGATTTCATGGCCTCAAGCCATTTAGCGAATCTGGCTCATCATCGCTTCCTCATAGTTCGTAGGTTCATCATGGTCTAGTAACATGACTTCGAACATGATTACCGTACCACTACAGTGCGCATCTTACTCTGGAAGACCTACGAGGTTTGGTAGCAACTTGATATGAAGTTTCATGATCATCATCATTAACTTCCTCACTAATTGGTGTAGGAATCATGGAACTTATTTCGTGATGAACTACTTTCCAATAAGGGAAAGGTACAATTACCTCATCAAGTTCTACTTTCCTCCACTCACTTCTTCGAGAAAACTTCTTCTCTAGAAAGGATCCATCTTAACAACGAAACTTGCCTTGGATCTGATAGAAGGTGTACCCAATAGTTACCTTTGGGTATTCTATGAAGAGCACTTCTCCGATTTGGGTTCGAGCTTATCGGTGAAAACTTTTCACATAAGCATCACAACTCCAAACTTTTAGAAAGCGCAGCTTAGGTTTCTTGTTAAACCATAGTTCATACGGTGTCGCCTCAGCGGTTTAGATGGTGCCCTATTAAGCGTGAATGCAGTTGTCTCTAATGCATAATCCCAAAGCGATAGTGGTAAACCGATAAGAGACATCATAGATGCACCATATCCAATAAAGTGCGATTCGACTTTCGGACACACCATTAACATTGTGGTGTTCCGGTGGCGTGAGTGGAAACTATTCCACATTATTTTAATTGAAGACCAAACTCGTAACTCAATTATTCGTTTTAAATCGATCGGAAACTTTATTTTCTTTTACGATGATTTTCCACTTCACTCTGAAATTCTTTGAACCTTTCAACTATTTTAGACTTATGTTTCATCAAGTAGATATACCCATATCTGCTCAAATCATCATGTGAAGGTTAGAAAATAACGATACTTGCCACGAGCATCAACACTCATTGGATCGCATACATCGGTATGTATTATTTCCAATAAGTCGGTAGCTTGTTCCATTGTTCGGAGAGCGGAGTTTTAGTCATCTTGCCCAAAGCGGCAGGTTGCAAGCATCAAATGATTCATAACCAAGTGATTTCTAAAATCCATCTTTATGGAGTTTCTTCATAACTTTACCGATATGACCCCAAGCGGCGATTCCACAAATAAATTGCACTATCATTATTAACTTTACATCTTTTGGTTTCAATATTATGAATATGTGTATCACACGATCGAGATCCAACAAACCATTTTCATTGGGTGTATGACCATAGAAGGTTTTATTCATGTAAGCAGAACAATAATTATTCTCTAACTTACATGAATAACCGTATTCAATAAACATGATCAAATCATATCCATGCTCAGCTAAATGCCAAATAACATTTATTTAGGTTCAACACTAATCCCGATAGTATAGGAGTGTCGATGATGATCATATCAATTGGAACTACTTCCAACACTCATCGTTACTTCCCCTTCAACTAGTTTATGTTTATTCGTACTCTGTTTGAGTTACTAATCTTAGCAGAACAAGTATCAAATACTCGGGGCTACTATAAACACTATCTCGATAGTATAGGGGTGTGCGATGATGATCATATCAATCTTGGAACTACTTCCAACACTCATCGTCACTTCCCTTCAACTAGTCTCTTTATTATGTAACTCCTGTTTGAGTTACTAATCTTGCAACGAACAAGTATCAAATACTCAGGGGCTACTATAAACACTAGTAAAGCACACATCAATAACCTTGTATATCAAATATACCCTTGTTCACTTTGCCATCCTTCTTATCCACCAAATATTTGTGGTATTTCCGTTTCGATGACCATTTCCTATCGGTTGTAAGCACTTAGTTTCAGGCTTTGGTTCAGCTTTGGGTTTCTTCGTGGGGTGACAACTTTCTTGTCATTCTACTTGAAGTTCCCCTTTCTTTCCTTTGCCCTTTTCTTGAAACTAGTGGTCTTGTCAATCATCAACACTTGATGCTCTTTCTCGATTTCTACCTTTCGATTTCAACATCACGAAGAGCCAAGAATCGTTTTCGTCATCCTTGCATACTATAGTTCATCACGAAGTTCTAGTAACTTAGTGATGGTGACAGAATTCTGTCAATCACTATCTTATACGGAATTAACTCCCACTTGATTCAAGCGATTGAAGTACGGACAATGAGCACAGCTCACTAGTTGGCGATTCTCCTCCATCTTTTAGCTATAGAACTTGTGGAGACTTCATATCTCTCAACTCGGGTATTTGCTTAAATATTAACTTCCACTCTGGAACATCTCATATGGTCCATGACGTTCAAAACGTCTTTGAAGTCCCGATTCTAAGCCGTTAAATATGGTGCACTAAACTATCAAGTAGTCATCATATTGAGCTAAAGCGTTCATAACGTGCATTTGCTCCTGAATAGAGTCATCACCTAGCGGTGCATTAAGGACATAATTCTTACATGCACAATGAGGATAAACCTCGGATCACGGATCCAATCCATCATTGCTACTCATCTTTCAACATAATTTCTCTAGGAACATATTCAAAACCATTTATGAAAGCCAACAACCGACATTGGGTTCTCAACAAATTTCAAAATCTACCGGGAACAATTCTTGATAAATTAAAGTTCAATTTTAATCATATTAAACAAGAAAATCCCAAGGATAAACATCCCTCAATCCTTAAGTGATTGTATCCATATCAACTTTCCCTTGTGATCTCCACGTGAGATAGTAGTTTCAACCATAACATCAATAGGACAACCTTTGATTCCTCGACCTCGGTTGTGTTCAGGCCAATATTCTTTATATGCTACTTAGTTTAATAGTAAAGCTTCATAGCTTTTGCATTTTAAATTTAGCGAACCTATCCCCGATCTCCACTTGGTTTGTTCTCTACAAAAAATTTACATAGCTTGCATACTCCGGAAACAAACCCTTCTTTTGTTAATTTTAGTGAGAATCATCTTATAATGCTACCGTCAATCAAAGCAAGATAAGATGCATAAAGGATAAACATCACATGCAATCAATATAAGTGATATGATATGGCCATCATCATCTTGTGCTTGTGATCTCCATCGGGCATCATGATCACCATTCACCGGGCAACCTTGATCTCCATCGTAGCATCGTTGTCGTCTGCCAACTATTGCTTCTCGACTATCGCTACCTTTAGTTAAAAGAAAGCAATTACATGGCTTTTGCATTTCATACAATAAGCGACAACCATATGGCTCCGATTGCCATCTTCGGTTACAAAACATGATCATCTCATACAATAAAATATAGCATCACGTCTTGACCAATCACATCACAACATGCCTGCAAAAACAAGTTAGGCGTCCTCTACTTTGTTGTTGCAAGTTTTATGGGACCGGACCGAATGGATCAAGTCCTTCGGTGTCATCCCGGATCGATTCGACACCACCGTCCGAAATTTATATCGGTAGCAATCACACATTAACATCGTTGTCCAAAGGGAACTTATTACAATAATATGGTTAAGGCCATCTAATGATAACAGGGAAGGCTTGGAAGATAAGCGAGTCCATCAACTCCACGGCATCGGTATAGAACCACGACCTAACACCTTATGTTGAAAATCATAGGTGAAATTGCAGCCACAATTGACACATGGAATATCTTTGGCAATGTAACACATAAAACAATGAAGGAATAAGCCTATACTACATGCATATTTGGCTGGTTGTAAGCTCTCTGATTTACATTTGCATAAAGCTGATTTTCCCTACATCAAAGGAATAACTTTATTTTAACTATCATGGTGGTTGTTAAACATTGAGAATGGTTGACATCCTCAATCCCAATTAAAAGTACTCATCAAAACCCAATAACTTTTATTTAGAAGTAACATGTTGAGATTCACATGATATTCAAGAACTAGATACTCAAGGCGTCCATAACCGGGGACCGGCTAATCATGATTAGTTTATAACTCTGGAGGTTTGCACTTTTCCCCACAAGACTCGATGCCTCGCGGTTCCCCTTCATGGTGTTTGAGAAGCGGATGGCCGAGACATAGTCTTGAAGCGCTAGCACCTTACTTGGGTGCCGTACCAACCTACATCCCCTACATCAGCTAGCCTACCGTAAGTTGCACAACAGTCAACTCCGGAGCCCATAATTGGCTTGTGGCTGCACGGAAGTTTCGGTTTGAATAATCTTATGATCCCTTAGAGCACGGTGGCGGTCCAAAGAAATCAGAAGTCGATGGAAACCGGTGCCTCAATCCACCCGGATGTGTGTTTGGTTGCCACCTTAGATAAACCACTAATTAACAATCTCACTTCATGGATATTCACTCACCCAATCCCGTCTACTAGCATGCATGGAAATAAGCTAGAAGTAACTCCCAAGGTTTCATAAGTAAAACGGTAAATTACCTCAATCTACTTCCCAAACCCCAATTTAATTTGATCCTAAACATGCAAGTGTTTGAGGTTTGATCTAATGCAATAAAACTGGGTAGTAGAAAAGGTATGATCAGTGTTACTTGCCTTGCGATGATCCATGAGACCTAGAGATTGAAGTAACAAGGCGCCTCCGGGTGATCTAACGAGACAAACAACAAGCATACAATAAGTACTCATCTAATGCACGGAAATCTCGAATAAAGATCTAACCGGAGAGTTCAACAGAACCCTGGTTGCAAAAAGAATCGAATCAAATAAAGCATCGAAAGTGAAACTTCGAGAAGGCGACTCGGTTTAATATGAAACTAGGTCAAAATTTTACATAACAAAACTCTGTGTAAGTAGGTTAGTCGGACGGCGGTTTCGTTAACGAAACTCCGTAGCGCTTGAATCACTGATTCGATAAGCGGCGAGAAAATAAACAGATTTGAAAATCGGATCGGAATCGAATCGAGAAAAATAGCGGATTAAATCCGACTAAAAGAAAAGCGAGCGGTTTAAATAACGGACGTTAGATTAGCAGAACTAATCCAACGAACACATTCATTGAAACGAGCGGTTCGGTGAGCGTTCGTTAATTAAGAAAACCAAAAAAATAAACCAACTAGGGTTTTTGAAAAAACGAACATCACAAAAACGGATCGGTTTATAGGGAAAACGGATCGGGCGGGAGTAGTCGGCTACCTCAAGACCCTTGGCGAGGCTCGGCTGACTCCCGTTAGGTAGTCGTGAGGTGGGAGGGATTCGGCGTCGTGTGAGGCAATGGCGATCCTTGGCGGGCTCGGCTTAGGCTGGCCGGGATGAGAGAGAGGCGTGTTGAGGGGGTTGGTAGAAGCAGAAACCAGCCAGGTGGCGTCTTGTGGCCAGGCTCCATGAGAGAGAGAGTAGGCAGGCAGCTAATTTCAGCCAGTGATTTTTAAATTAAAAACTAAGCAATTAAAAGAAATACCAAGCGAACTCGAATTTAATAAAATTAATTTTCCCGACTCCTAAAAATGAGTCGAACAAAATGAACTTTAAAAAGCAGGCAATATGCATATTTTTTTAAATGCTCATTTTGCCTAAGCAAAATAAATCTTCAAAAGCCAAATTTGATTTATTTATAATACCTTCTTTTTCCTAAATGTTGGGAAAGTCATATTCCCTCTCTTAAAATTTTTTATAAGAAAAACTTTATGAAGATAATTTAAATAAATCCAAATGATCCTATTTTCAAAATTTGAGAAATCCCAAATATGAAAATAATGAAACTTCCAACTCTCTCGAGGTCCTTGAGTTGTGAAATTTTCTAGGATCGGAAAAATGCAAGAAAAATATGATATGCATGATGACCTAATGTATAACATTCCAAATTGAAAATTTGGGATGTTACAAACTCTATAAGATGAATCTAGCCCTCGAGATTGGGTTAACTAGAAAATAGGTGAGGTGGTCCTTGAGCAAAACTTCCTCTCTTTCCTAGGTGGCTTCATCCTCGATGTGGTGGCTCCACACTTTGCAAAACTTGATAACCTTCTGCGGGTAACTCTGCGGCATAATCGAGAATCTTAACGGTTTTCCTCATATGTCAAGTCATCCTTCAATTGAATTGCTTCGTGATGCTGTATCTCTTAACGGTACCTCTGCTATCTCGGGTGACATTTCTTCAAGTGAGAAACATGGAATACGTCATGAACTCGTGACAGTCCTACGGCAATTCCAACTTATCTAAACTTCTCCCATGCGTTGCAAAATCTTATATGGTCCAGCGAAGCGGGGTGCCTTCCTTTAACTCCAAAATGCTTAACTCCTCGGCGGGGATACTCTAAGATATACTCATCTCCAACCTCATACTCAATCGCTGCTTTTGAATCGGCATAGCTCTTACATGCGGGACTGGCTACCTTGAGCTGTCTCGAATTAACAACTTTCTATTGGACTCCTTAATCAAATCGGTCCAAACAAGCGGCGATCTCAGTTTAGTCCCATGACAACGGTGTCCTGCACCTTCTTCCATCTGAGCCTCGAAGGTGCCATCTTTAAGCTGGTTTGGTAGCTGTTTGTGTAGGAAAATTCTGCATCGGACAAATTATCATCCCAACTAGATCCATAATCTAGTGCACAAGCTCTCGACATGTCCTCCAAAATCTGATTGACTCTCGGTGCATCCATCGGTCATGGGTGGAAAGCTCTTGAATTCTAGTCAGTTTCCCAATGTTTCGTTACCTGGTTCCAAAATTTCGAGGTAAACCGGGTTCCTCTGTACGTCTGATGCTCCTTGGAACTCGTGTAAGCACACAATTCGGTCATGTATATCTTTGCCAACTTAGCCTTTATAGGTAGTCTTGACTGGAATGAAATGAGCTACCTTGGTCAGCGGTCAACTATGACCCAAATCGAGTCATATCTGAGCGGGTCTTTGGCAAACGTGATGAAATCCATGCCTAGTTTATCCCACTTCCATTTATCGGCAGGTTGTAACAATCCTGCCTTCGATGTTCCCTTTACTTTCGACATCGTGAAATTTCTACATACTCCAATATCCTTCTTCATTCCGGTCCACGAAAATATTCTTCAAATCCAAATACATCTTGGTATTTCCTGGGTGAATCGAATAGGGTGAATCATGGGCTTCTTGCAAAATCAACTTCGATCTGGGTCATTGGGCACATAAACCGGTCTTCAAACCAAGGGTATCGTGCTCATCCTCAAAATCCTTTAGCTTTTCCTTTCCCATTTCTCCTTTATAGGGCCTTCCTTATCTTCCTTTTGGGCTTCTGATTTTGTCCATTAGTGTTTGAATCTCCAATGCTTACATAGCCTCTGGAACTATTTCCAAACATAGCTCTCGAAGGTCCTCGGCTAACTCATTGGGTATTCCTCCCATCATTAGGGTATTGCGTGGCTCTTACGGCTCAATGCGGCTCGACATTAGCCTTTCGGGGTGATAATGCAATCTCATATCATAATCCTTGATAAGTTCTAACCATCTCCTTTATGCGAGTTCAATTCTTTACGGGTGAAGATGTACTTCAAACTCTTGTGATCCGTATATACTTCACAATGATTTCCAATGAGAAAATGTCTCCACGTCTTCAAGGCATCTGGGCTTAACTCCAAATCATAGTGGCATAATTCAACTCATGGGGCTTAAGTTGTCGTGAAGCATTGAAACAACTCTTCCTTCCTGCATAAGCCGGCTCCAAGTCCTCGGCGTGAAGCGTTAATACACCCATAATCCTTAGTCGATGGCAATATCAAAACTGGTGAGGTAACCAATCTTTTCTTCAACTCCAAAACTAGCCTCAAGTCCTCGTCCATATGAATTTGTTTTCCTTTTCAACAATTCATCATAGGCTTTGCAATCCTTGAGAAATTCTCAATGAATCTTGGTAGTTCCTGCGAGTCCAAAACTCGAATCTCTTTGTCGTTGGTGCTTCCCATTTACGGTCTCAACTTTTGTGGGTCATTTGCTATCCCTTCTCCGGATATAACATGTCAGAAATCCAACTTCCTTTGCAAAACTCACATTTGCTGAACTTGGCATACTGGGTTCCCTCGGTTTCTCAAAACCAATGAAATGTTCCTTGTGTTCCTCTTCATTCTTGAGAAAATCAAAATATCATCAATGAACACCCGAATTTATCCAAAAACTCCATAAACACTTTGTTCATCGGTTCATGAAATAGGCTGGCGGTTAGTCGGTCAAATGACATAACGGTATACTCATCGGTCCATATCTGTGGTAAATGCTGTCTTGGGTATGTCTTGCTCCCGAATCTTCACGATGGTACCACGATGCAAAATCGATCTTGGAAAACACTGGCTCCTTCAAGCGATCAACAGATCATTTATCATAGGTAGTGGGTACTTGTTCTTGATTGTTACTTCATTCAATCCACGATAATCAACAACCATTCTCATAGATCCATCCTTCTTTCTACTAACAAAGCGGGTGATCCCCAAGGTGAAGAACTTGGGCAAATAAAACCTTTATCCAATAGTTCCTTAATCGCTTCTTGATTTCCGCCAAATCCTTTCGGGCATCTGTCTGTCCGATTCGGGCCTTTCCAGCACATTCGATCAAAAACTCAATGTCTCTATCCGGTGGCATTCGGCAATTCTTAGGAAATACATCAGGATAATCCTTCCGGTACTTCTTCTGTACTACTCACGATAAGCAATTTTGCTCTCCTCGGCCGTGCCGTGATACATATAATCCTTCTTCCTTACGGTGTGGTGAGCAAAATTGACCTTGTGGTACAATCTATGTTTCCTCCATCTTTGATAACCAATCCATTCCTAATATCATCAATCCTTGGGATTCCGAACTATTAGGTGGGGGAAGACATAGTGTCCAACCCTTAGTGGCGGTCGATCCACCATTTACTAGCCATGTACTCTGCTCGGGTGAGGTTACTAGCATGGGTGACCTAAGGGCTTGGGTTAACTTCTTATCCACAAATCCCTTTATGTATGAATCGATGCACGATGTCGAAAAAGAACAACTGCGAAATGACATAACCAAAAACTTACCGATTCTTGCATGGGTGATCTTCAACTCCTCCACATCAATGTGGTTCACCTTCCCCTTTGAAAGGGTTGGGCTTCTTTCGAGCTTCCATTGCCATTTCCATTTGGTTGGGCGTCATTTGCATAGTGCCCGTCTTGCGGCACTTAAAAATAATGTGACTCAAGTCTACCTTGGATGGTGTTGGGGTTGGTGCGATTTTTGCTTCCTCCATTCCGTTCCCATTCTTGGCGCCATTATGGTTATCTTTCCTCCTCCATGGGTATCTGAAACTGAATTCCTGATTTAGGGGTATGAGGTTTTCTTGAGCTCGAGTTATACTTCCCTTGTCCATACTTCCGGCATTCTCAATTCTTTTTTCCTTCAATCATGAGGCTCGGTCTACCAACTCCGGTAGTTGTTGAAACGCTACCATCAGGGCATCTTTGAACTCATCATTCTCCTTCTAAAACTTCTCTTTGCTGCATCGGTAAGCGTCATTGGGGCATAACGTGCTAATTTACTAAAGTCATCCACTCTTGTGTGATCCTTCCTCCTTGGCGTAAGTTAAACTCCCTTCTTCATATGCTCCTTGAAACATGGGCCTTTTTGAAATTGATCCCATGTGGCGGTGTCTCCGGGTAAGTGGCTGAAATTCTCCCACCTCTTCGGGTCCTTCAAGTGATGTTTGCAAACTTCACTCTTTCACCATCTTGCATCCTGCGTTGGTAACTCCTTCCTATCTTGGGGCCTCATCGCTACAATCGGCTCGGTGCTCTGAATACCGGCGGTTATCTAAGAAGCAGTCGGATGATCCGGGGTGGTGGTGGTGGGGTTGGGTTGTTGTTGTTGTTGTTTTGCACCAATGTTTGAATCGGGGTGATACCTCTTTGGATCAATTGGGTGATCTCTGGCGGAAAACGAATCCGGTCGCGTCTGGGAGGCATCGATGGGTTTAGAAAAGAGAAATGTAGAATAGAATGAGGTCTAAGGGAATCACTACCCAAATGCCATGAGCAAATGCACACAAAATCACTTCATTCAATCAAACAAGGGCTTAATCGATCTAACTATCCAAAAGTCGTGTACTATAATGTTTACATGGGAAATACTACTAATTGTGGGGACTTCTACTAATTTGAACCGGTGGAAGACTCCATGATTGCTCATTCGTCTTCAAAGTCGGGTTCACTTGGATCCGAATCGGTGTCGTCGATGTTGATGTAGGCTTGGGTAATTGACATCTTGGTCTTCATTCGGG